>JAQZBX010043300.1:0-21718 GCA_029593785.1 Cabassous unicinctus | reverse complement strand
AAAAAAAAGAAAAAAATGCTATAGCATGAAAGACAGAACAAAAGGTGGAACTATTCTAGCTTAAAGGAGGCTGAAGACATGACTAATAAATGTGTGAACCTTTATTGGATCCGTGACTGCACCACCACAAAAATAAAGGACATTACTAATATAATTGGGGAGATTTAAATATAGACCACATATTAATTAATGTTATTTTATCAATGTTAACTATGTGTGATAGTAGTACTGTGGCTTCATACATCTGGTTTATTAGGAGACATACTGAAATATTTATGCACTTGATGAAATGGTGTTTAGAACTTATTTTCAAATAGTTAATGAACAAAATAAAAAGGAAAAAAGCATAAGTAAAGAGAAAATGAGAGCAAGTATGTCAAATTGTAGTAAATGGTGAATTGGATGAAGGGTACGTGGGTGTTAATTAAATTACTCATCTTTTCTGTGGACTTAAAATTGTTCAAAAAATGGGACAGCAAGAACATGATTACAGATTATTAAGAAAATAATATAAGTGACATTACAGATAAAATCATATTGGATGGGGCCACCTCTGTTTTTAAAAGAGCATTTGTAACCTTAATTTGTTTCATCATTGAACGAGAAAAAAGAAAATAATGAAAGTAGGTATGTAAAGCAAGAAGTTAGAACAACATATAAAAAGAAAAAAAGCAACTTTAAAGAAAGCAGGAGCAATAATAAACGTAAAAGCAGAAATTAATGAAAAAGAATTTTAAACATTTTATTTACTTGATAAATTAATCCAAGTTAATTCTTTAGTTAAAACAATGTCTCTTGAAAATATAGTTAGGAGAAAATATATGTAAACAAGATCAGATAGGCACTAAATATAATTTATTATTTATAATTAAAGACAAAGCTATGTATGACTATTATAATAATAGAATTGCATGGCTTCTAATACAATTGCCCCCTCAGGCCATGACCAAAGTACATGGATTGCCAGCTCATGTAGTAAACAGCTAGTCTCCAATGAATGATAGCTTGGAGTAGCTTAGAAAATGGCTGACATTCAACCAGTACACATTGAGAGACTGTACTAGACAGAGTTATTTAGATTTGTTGAGCATCCATTCTGATTGTTCAGTAGCCATGCCATTTGATCGTTAAATATTTTGAAAAATCGCTCTTAGCTTAGAATACTCTTTCTTCCTCTTTGCAATTTCCAATTTTAACATGGTGTTTTTGCTGTATTTGTGTTCAGTTGCACTGAAAAGCAAAATCTTTCTTTTGAGATATTGTAATGGATTCTACTGGATGACGATAGCCGTGGTAAATAGGTGATACACATGAGTTTATTTAAATAAAGGGAAAACATTCTCTGCAATCATTCTTCTTCAGGAGAGCTGCGGTAGATGAGCCATCATTTCTAACCTGTATGACTTTATATACATGAATTTCAATAACTCTGCAACCACTCCATTATGTTTCATCCCTTTGCCACCCCCCCACCACTTATTCTTGACCAACTGGAACACACTCATTCTACACAATTAATTGTGTACAGTGATCTATGACAATAGATTAGGATAATAAATTGTGTGATGTCTCCTGAGTATAACTGAAATCCCTTTCTTAAAGACTATTAAGAATGAAATATTTCTAACAAATAAACACATATGCTATGAACAAAGGAAATTTCAGAGCCTCTGTTAGAATCAGCACCCATGCAACTATATGTTTGCTGCTACTTTCATCTTCATATAAATTGCCCAACTCTTTGAATCTCAGTAATAATATTGCCTCCTTCACAGCCATATTAACAGTATTAAATTAGATAGATGTAAAAATGATTTCCACTATACAAGCTTATGTAAAAGAGGGATAGAGATAAGATTTGCAAGAAACTTAACAATGCAGTGTTGCTTTTGTAGCACTTACTTTTCCTTTCAAAGTTCAGATTCAGATCTTATACACCTTTAGTTCAAAGGAGGACCCATAAGCTGCCTCTACTCAAGTTGCTGCTCATATCTGTCATTAGATTTAGAAGGTAGGCTATCACCTGATACAATACCACTGCATGCCCAATTTAGATGATATAGGAGAGAATGACAGAATGTAATGGCAATCAGCTGAGCTATAATACAAAACTAAGAATTAGCTGATTTTTCTGTCCCCATATTCCCGAGAGGAGTCGCAGTTCATCTTGGATTTACGTTTTTGTTTTTATTTTTTTGGGGGGGTGGGTAGAGAACGGTTATCTTGGATTTACTTTTAACTTCTGGTCAAGGACAACGCATTCTATTTAGAGACTTCTCTGTCTATATCCCGGCTGTGATTTCAATGCAAAAAAATCAAACGATGAGTTCCTTGTGGGGAGGAACCATATCTTACTCATTTTTTCTCTGCAGCACTGAACAGTACTTTGCCTATAGAAGCCCCATAAATTCTTAATGTTTGGATGAAGAAATGGAAGAAAAAAGTGTTGTGAAAAATTATGCAGAACTTTTTTAAAAAAATTTTATTTCTATTAAGAAGAAATTCATACATAAAATCTCAATGAATGCAGTCTTTATTTAAACAAAGCTATAAATTAAGGATAGATGAGAAATAAAGGGATGGAAATTCTCACTTGCAGGAAATGACATCACTCTGGAGTTTTGATTTTTCTATTCTTTATCTGTTTCTTTCAATGACTATTCCAACAGGTTTTCTTACAGAGTCCACAGTGATACAGTCAGTTACAGCCTTGAGCTGTTCTAAATAAAGGAACAATTATAAATTTCATAGTGAAGGCCTCTCTGACATAGAATTCTCTTGTGGGTAAGTAGGTGAGAGAGGAAGGTAGGGAAAATATCATGATTACTTTTTCTGATTGTCTCCTTTTTCTTCTTGCCCATTGTGCATTTTCCTATCATCCATCAGATTTATGTCAAGAACAGACTTTGCCCAAAATAGCTGAAAAGTATACCACAGTCTATCAGTTACCCCCACCAGCAAGTCAATTTGAAACTCACTGTCTTTGACTAGGTCAAAATAAATTGCTAATATGTATAGAGGACATGATGGATTGCAGTTAAGATTATAACAAAAGGTGACCAAAATAAAACATCAACATCATTTTCATTGCTGAGTTGGACAGAAGACTGGTAAAAGGTATGATGGCATTTCTCACTCAACCTTTCTTGCCATTTATTTTGAATGGGGTAGGGGTGGAAGGCAACAGGGATAAATTCCAAGCTATCTTTTAAAAATGTGGCCACAGGCACTTGTTAATGATGTGTCATTGCATCAGGCTCTTTGATAAAATTTAAAATGCATTTTCTTTCCCTGAGTCTGATTTAAAATTGTCAGCCCAAAACTCCTCCAGGGATGCTTTCCTCTTTGTGGCTTCATTTTTCAAGGAGTGTGAAGGCAACATACAAGTTTTATAGTATTTGGCCTTGAAATCATAGAGGAAAGAAAATTGGTTTTGTGGTATCGGTTCCCTCTCCAATAAAGCACCTCTCTGAAGCTTTTTCTTCCTGGTTGCATGCTGAACTAACCAGGACCACTGACACCCAAATCTTGGGCTGCATTCAAAATCAGCTTTTACTTCGTCACTTCAAATTCATCTAGAGAGTTTCTAGTTCTTTAATGCCCACCTCTCTAACTCAGTGGTTTATAAATGGGTTTCCATTTAACCCTAGAGGGAGCCACCAGAAGGGTTAAGGAGATTACAAATTATTGTAGAATCTGGGCTCCCACTCACAATTCATCTATAGAACTTCTGCCTTTATTTTATTTTTTGGTTGACATATTTCATATGGATTAAAAATACCACTGGTTAAAAAAAAAATAGAAAACCATTGTTCTACTCCATGTAGAACAACAGAAGAAAAGCAGAATTTTAGAAATTTAAAGATAAAATGGATTTTAGTTACAATTTAATCCAGTTTTCTAATTCTATAGATGAGAAAATTGAGTTGGGGAAACGTGAAGAGACTTGCTTGAGAGCACGTGGTGATTTGTAGATATAGACCTATTAATTTCTAGCCCAATACTTTTCTTTCTTGTTCTATAATGTCAGAGATTATATTTAAAGAATGAAGTGTGAGAGAATACCTTTTCAAGTAGCTATGGTCTAAGTTTCTCTCTTATATAATGTTTAAGAGATAAAGAAAAGACTTAAATTTCAGTCTGGACCAGGTGCAGCCAAAATTTATAAGCATTATTTTGTTATTTCGATCTCTATGGACCACATAGTTCCCTACTCCCACCATATTCCTCTTCCTTCTATAGACCAAGATATGAATTTAAAAGGGCTGAGCCAAGAGACAAATATGAAAGCGGGATACCAAGAAGGCCCCACCACCTCCCAAGGCTGAGGCTGCATTTCAGAGCTGAGCCTGCCTGCCTCGCGCCTACCTTTAGATGAATACTCACCAAAAGTACTCTTAGGCCCATAAACTTTTAGTAGATCCACTCCCCACCAGTCTGCCAGAGTCACCCAGCCTTAATTGAGACCCCTACTATCCTCATTTTCAATAGAAACCAGAACTGTTTCTTGGATCATAGCAAGTAACTCTTGCTCATGCACATGAGTTCTTTGGGTGCCAGTGAAAGCTGCAACTTTCATGGTTTTATCATTCCTCCACTCTGATTTTATTAATTCCAAAATTAATTCAGAGCAGCCAAAGCTGAATCTGCTGCAGAAGACCGCATGCTTCCCAATGTATTCCAGTTAATTTTGGGGCTGGCTTATTATAGACTTGTGGGCTTACCGGCTCTTAAACTCATTTGGCTGCCCAGATCAGCATCTGTATTTGTTTAACAGCCATTGGCTGAATCACTCTGAGAAATATGGAAGTCATGTTGAAGACCCAGGAGCCACATGGCCCATCTCCTGAAGTGACGCTGTGGTCATTTATATCACTTATCAGGCTAGGATGTTTCTTGTGGCAATTGAGCTCCATGACTGAGTCTACCAGTCCTCATGATATGATATTTTCCCCAGGCATGCCAATGTCCTTTTCTTCTAAAGTGATAGAAGGAATGATGTCAGTTCCTGATAGCAATGAGGTTTAATTTAATTTGTTTTCAATGTTTTTTGAGTTCCTTCCATGTGCCAGCTCCAGCACTAGGAACCGGGCTCACTGAAGAATACCTCTGGTCCCTATTCTCAACTAAAGGAGTAAGGGAGACAGGCCCCCACAAGGCAAAGTGAAATACTTAGCAGAGGTGCACTCGGGTGTATATCTTGGTGAGTGGAGTGCAATTGTGTTTGACTGTGGAGGGAGGAGTTTATGGTAGAGCAGAGCAAGGTGAAGATACTTAACCATCATTTTCACACCACCACATCTGTACCAGGAGGGGAAGCATTTGTCTAAGAAGCCCTGACATTTGTTACCAGTCCCCAGGATCCCCCTGAGTTAATGTGATGGTTGCAGATCAAAAGCATTGAAGGATTCTTTTACAAAATAGAAATGTCCAAGCCCTACCACAGACTGACTGAAAGAGACTCTCCAGAGGAGGGTCCTAGGGGGCTCTTTTTCTTAAGCTTTCTCTCCAGAGGATTCCATTGAGGTGCAGCCAACCAGCCTGGCACAAGCCTTCAGCCTGGCCCCTGGAAACCATTGCTCTAAAATTCCTCCCCCACAAAAGACCTCAATCACTATCTCCTAGGGCCTATCAATGGGGCTGGGTGAGCATTCCCTGAGGTGGGCCGCATGACATTACCTGCTTTTAAAGATTTGGCTGCAGATCTTTGGAAGTCCCCCAAGTCTATTATGGCCCCATCAGTTATGTCTAGACTCTCATTTGCCACCATGGGGTAGAGCTATTTAGGACACAATCAGATCCCCACGGGCCATGGGAATAGTGTTTGAGGCCAGCTCTGAGTGCTTCAAGATTAAATCCCAACTGCTCCACAAATTCCTGGAAACATTTATTTGTCAGTCAGATTTAATGGTCCTTAATCCTTTTTGGCTTGAGTCTGTGCCAGATTCAGCCACTTGCTCAGACCAGCGTGCTGCCTGAAAACCTGCAAACACCTGTGTACCTTCAGCCCTCCTAGCAACCTGGCCAGGTGCTCTTCTTTAGCTCAGCAGCAGAAGAATCAGCGTTGCAATGGGGGAAATGCTGCACTCAAGGCAAGTGACCTGGCTTCAAGTCCTGGCTGCCTCCATGGAGCTGCGTGACCTCAGGTGTCTCTCTGGATCAGTTTCCTTGTCTAAAATGAGAGAACTAAGGTCAGACCCCTTTACACTGGAATATTGTATGATTGATAGTGCTTTGGAAATTGTTTGGTAGACAGTTATGTACTCCAGAGAAAATCTTAATCCACATTCTTAATCTCAATCCATATTCCTTGGGGTGTGTACTCATTATATAGTATTTCTTGTAAATGTGATTTGTAGTTAAGGTGTGGCCCAGCCGAATGAGGGTAGGTCTTAACTGGATTACTGGGGCCTGATAAAAGGGTCAGGAAATCACAGAAGCTGGAAAGGGGAGGACATTGCCATATAACAGTAGGCAGAGAGAAGCCAAGCACCCCAAGGACTGCCAGCAGCCAGCACCAGAACGCTACAGACTTTGGGGAGAAAGCATGGCATTGCTGACGCCTTGATTTTGGACCTCTTCTAGCCTTAAAACTGTGAGCTAATTCCTGTTGTTTAAGCCAAAACCAGTTTGTGGTATTTGTGATAGATCACACAAACTAAAAAAATTGTTACAAAATTATTTGCATAGATTTTGTGTCTGCCAGTGCTGTAAGTAGTTAGAAATGCGACTCCCACAAACAATTTTTCAAAAGCTGTCCTTTATTAATTAAAATTGGCAAGAAGAAAATAACCTAATATTTATTTGATGCCTACCATGTACCAGGCATTGTCTTAGGTGCTTTTCATTTTGTGAGTTCATATATTCCCAGGTAAATTCCCATTTCAGTAAAGAAGACCCTGGAAAATTCCCATTCCAGATAAGAAGGCAGATCCAGAAAGGTAAAATAACTTGCCTAAAGTGACAGAGCTAGCAAATGATAGAGCTAGGGCTCAAGTTCAGGTTTTACAATTCTAAAATCCACTTCTCTCCATAGTTCAAAATCACTTCTTACCCTGTAGGTAGGAGTGGCCCTTCTCTGCAAATTAACTGGCCTGTCCATTTAATTTCTCTACAAGACTATAAATAGGAACAAGTAAGAGTAGCTGCTGCTTGCCCTTCCTTTCATGCTTTCCTTCAAGGTCCTCTTTAAGGCTCACTTTAGCAGCTGCTATGTCTCTGACGGAGTTACCTAATGAACATCCCTGTCCCCTTTCTGCTCTCACTAACTCTTCTTTCTTAAAGAGGAAAAATAAAAATAAAACAAAGCTAAGTATGAAGGAAAATTAATACTGTGGTTTTAATCATGCAAATGCCAGCAAAACTCCCAAGTTTAAAATCCCAAGGCAAACATAGCTGAACCCATTGCACCAGCAGATGAAGGAATTAATACCATACACGATAATGAAAAATTTTAAGCATTTGCTAGGACACTGGATTGTAGTTACACAGGGAGCCATGACTTTACATTTTCTGCCTTTCTAGGTGATTAAAATACCAATTTTAACTCCGCATTAATTTCAACTATAATTCATTCCCATTTTATGAAGCGTTCAAAAAAATGAAGCATCATTACAAAGGCTTGAAATGTTGGAAAGAATTACATTAAGGTGCTATTGTCTCAATTAACATTCCTTAATGAAGAGGAAACAACTTGAAAGGACTCTGAAGCCACATAGTAGGGACTTTTCTGTTGTCAAACCCCAGTTCACACTTGGCACCTGGCAAACATTTAAATAACATTTCTGTGCACTATTTAGTTATTCTCTTGAATGATACAGTCATTTGCAAAATCTACTCTTAGGGCAGATTTGCCATTCATCACCACGCCGAGGCCATGGATTTTCATGTGGTGAGGAGGAGGCACAGGTAGGGTTTAATAGCCTTAGCTGTCTCTTTGGCCCCTGGCATTCTATCGTTTACTTAAAGTTCAATTTCCTTTCACCTATCACCACACCACCAATGTTTCCATTTCTTCTAGCTCAGAAAGCATTGATGTAATATTAGTATATAGATTGGCCATTTCCAGTCTCAATCTAAGATATATGTTGATTGTGAGCAGGGTCTGTCCAGTGTGGGGAAAGAGATTTTTCTGGTATTTCATTTTCTGTCTTGGTCTCTTAATTTCTCTGGTTTGGTTTTGATATAGACATGGGTCTGTTCAGTAGATAAAGTAGATACAGTGTCACTAGTTTGTGTGACTAATTGCTTTAATGAGGAATCTGATGGGCTTCTGTTGGTCCCCGGGAAGCATGACAGAAGGGATTGTTTTTAATCGGCCCTAATCCACTCTAATCTTCTACCTTAACCTCACCCAAGAATTATGTGATTGATTTTTGGTCTATTGAAAGAAAATAAAGACCTCCTGGGATGAAGCTTGGCAGCTGCCCAAAGACAAAGAGACAATCGAGGTTGGCACCACTTACGTTCATTTGGATGTAGAGGACTGTCTTGGTCTAAAGCAATCAATTTCCCTTCTGCTTCTCTACATAATCCCAGTGCTTGTTTCCTAATTGAGCACTTAGCATGCTCCTGGGTCAAAGGTTAGACAGAATTTCATATCCCTTTTTTAGCTCAATGCCAGATACCCATAAGACACAACATGGCAAAAATAGCACTGGCCAAGTTTTTTTTTTTTCACTTTCTGCTTCCTCTAAGGCATCCCTTACTTCCTGCTTCCTCTCTCTCCCTCAAGGCCAAGGCCTGTGGCTCCTCATTTGCTACTCTTAGGCTTTAGCCACTATCCTTTTTCTCTTCACCCCACTCAGGAAAGCTACTGCATATAAAGTTTCCCTTTAACAAAATCCATTTTCCTATATATATGTAGGTGTTAACTGGAGCAAAAAATGTGCTGTTGAGATAAGGCATCAGCATACTTTTAAATCAGATAATATTCACCCAAAATCCTTGCTTTTAATCTACTAGTGAAATTGGGGCTGAAATTAGAAACTAATGGGAATGGAGAGCAATACCTAAGCATTAAGGGAAAACTGATCTTCTCCTCGCCCCTTACCTCTCTTGTCCTTTCCAACCTTTCCATTCTCCCCATTCTTCAGCCACCTTTTTGGTTTACATTTCTCCCTATATATATCCCAAGGTCTTCCCTCTTCTCTTCATACCAGGGGCCCTCAACCCTCTGGCATGACTACCTTGTCAAGCTGCAACGTTCTGCCAAGTGTTCTCCTCTCTTACTCCCTGATTCGAGGATTGTTGATTCCAGTCAAAGTCAGCCCACCATTTTCAACCACATTCTCACTGCTGCTCAGGAATCCTTTTATTCATTTCTTTTCACTCTCTGTCACCTTCCTCCCTGCTGCATCTAAAACTCCCTGTTCTACTTCTCTCAGGGCTCCCCTTCAAGGATTTTCAGCAAATAACCAACTTACTCTTGTATTTACAGACAAGTTTTGAGCTCGACCTGTACTCTGGATCTCAGCCCTCTAAATCTTCTCCCAGATGCTTCTCTGTGAATTTGTCCCATTCTTGAATCATTAGTCTCTTCCTTTTCAGTCTCTGCTTCTCTTCAATTTAAAACAAATTCTATCTTACCAAAAACCCTGTCCTAAAAATACCTAACTGCTTCCCCTTCCTGCTACCCTTTTGTTTCTCAGCAGAATCTTCTACCTTCTCTGCCCCACTTGAAGTTCAGCTTCAGTGCATAGGACTCCTCTAACACCACCTCTCTGAATGTACTCATGATAAACAAATTGAGGGGTGTAGACAGAGAAGAAAAGAAGAAGAAGGAAAAAAGATCCCTCAGAAATTTAGAAAGACTAGTTTTTATGGAGTAAAATGTTGAACAGCCACAAAGGAAGATGGAGAACGGCTGGCCAAAGAAGTGGAAGAATGTCGAAGAAGATGAGCACTGCCTTGGACTTGCCTATGGAAAGCAGAACACATTTTGTAAGAACCTGCCTGCTAAGGAAAGGGTGTAAGGACAGGAAAGAGCCGATGTTCCATTTCAGTCAGGCAGGCCATTAACGCAGCCAGTTCATGGAAGCGTTACTGGGACAGAAAAGCGGAGCCCCAGTGCAGCAGGTATAGGGCTGACCTTGGTCCTCCTGCCAGGCACTGCCGGGAAGAGGGGTCAGTAATCCGCTGATGCCAGGGATCCAGCAAGCTTTGATGGAGCTACTATAAGATGAAGGAATCTGCTAGGAGGTAGTATGATGACTCTCATTTCTCCCCACCTAACACCTACCCTACCTTCTAGCTTCAGGTGTTTAGTTTTAACAAAGCATTCCTAATTTCCAGTTGTTGTTTGTTTTTGTTTTTGTTTTTGTTTTCTAATTTGCTCTTCTTTTCTCAGCACCTGAGTCAGAGAATGTTTTTTTATTTGAATTAACAGAAAATGTTCTTCGTTGTCAATCTATCATCAAACTTCAGGACCAGGATACATAGTGTTACATTTATAAAAAAGAAAGACCAAATCTTAGGTATAATTCAAACTGGAGAATGCTTTATTGTTTTGTCACATGGAAGCCTTGAGCCAGGCAATATTAAAGGACTAATTCTACCACGTGTGTCTCATTTGATGTTGGAAAAAGGGAATATCCCACAACTGGATATAAGGGAAATATCAGAGGCAAGAGTACTCAGTAACAACCAAAGAGAAAAGGAGAGAGGAAACCAGTGTGGAAAGAATCCTTGAAGCATTCTCAGCCAAACAGGGGGGAAAAATCTCCTTACTCAGATAGACAATACCCTCCCTGGGTAAAAATCATCATTAAGAATATTTATCTTTGTGTTCCCACTTTCTTTTATGATATCATTATTCTAGGCAAGGATGATTCCTGTCTAGTCTCCATAGAGCCCCCAAACATGACCAACACATAAACACTAACTTGCTTAGGGAACCCCCCTGGCAGCAGAGCCCAGGGAAATTGTGTCATCCATTTAAGATGTCTCACACCACAGACACACTTATCCCAAGCCAGCTCCCTCTAAAGCAATAAGCAGACAATACTGGAAGCTGGCAGGAAATCCAATATCTGAACCCAATATGAGATTATGGGCCCAATCTAATAAGAATAGATTCATTTTGCTTTATTCCCATTTTGTCACCTGCTTTGTGAGGAAAGTGAAACATGATATTATGGACACCTCTGAGTACATACTGACTCATCTTTCCATAAAATTTAGTGGAGACTGAGTTTCTTTAACTATGCAATCCTTTCTATCATAGAATTATAACCTTTCTCAGCATGCCAGGTTTAGTTTACAGACTCGATTTTTGAATGATCTGGGGCTGATTTAAATTCACAAATGACTTTGATGGAAATATAGATATTCATCTGATCTAGACCACAGAGCCCCAAACCAACACCCTTCCAGAAAGCAATTGGGAAGAGTGTACTGGCTAACTTGCCTTGACTTTGTAGAAGTCCCGTTATTTTAAAAATGTAAATTAAATTTGATTTGAGCAACATTGTTAAGGAGGCAGAAGTATAAAGAATCTGAAATCTCAACTTTTTCTGTTTTGCCATTTTTTAAGCGAGTGGACTTAATTCAATTTTAAGTGTCTTCTATAGTATCTCTATTCCTAAACCAGTGTATCTGTATATTGGGTGGCTGTTTATTTTAGGCTTTTGTGTAAGCCCTAGCATGCTCTCCACATTAGTCCAATCACTATAGCAGCCTAAGATTAATTTACTGTAGCTTTGATTTTTAAGGATCAGAGGAAAAGCCTCTCTAGGTCAGGAGGGAAAAAAGGCATTAAAGGATTACAGGCTGCATCTGCCAGAGCTAAGATATTCACCCATATAATTTATTGTAATTCTCTATGTTTTACATGGTCTATCATCTTTTGTACATCTCATGGAAATCTTATATTTGATAATTGAATGGCAGCCCAACCAGACCAGTATAATGTTGAGATCTCAAAAAAGTCATTTAGTGCTGACTATTAAATGCATCTGGAATCAATGAACTAGAAGACCATGTTCATTTGTGTAATCTTTGGCAGTTTACTATTTTATTAATGAGGAAATTCAGCCCAGAAAAGTAAAATGACCTATCTGTCCAACATCACTGATTTGGGGAAGAGCTATATTGAGCAACCATCGTTCTCTTCACTCCCCTCCTTTGCCTCTTACTGCTATTTACATTATTGTGGCTTCATTTGCTATAATATGTGCCAGACTCTATACCAAGTGCTTTCACATATGTGATCTCATTGAATTCTCACAGCCTTGGAGGATAAGCATTGTCATTGTCCTCATTCTATAAGTGGGAAAACTGGGCATCAAAGACGTTAAACTGCTTGTCCATGGTCATTCAACTAGTAGCTGGTGAAGCCAAGATTTAAACTAAAATTTGTTTCACTCCAAATCCTAAGTTTCTAACCATACCCTATACCTAACATTCCAAAGAAAGATGTCATTGCAATGTCTCTCTTAAGGCAAAATATGACTTCCTAAATTGTTCATGCTCCAAGCTCAAACCTTTGTCTGAAAATCACTATTTTTGACCACATTTTGCTCATATCAATATCTATTTTAGAAATTCAAATCATAGCCAGAAACATCAGTTAATGATGGATGGTGCTAACTTGAGCACAGATCAATTTTATCTAGCTCTTTTGAACTCGTGTAGTTGGCACGAATGGAGAAAAGTAATTCAAATTTGTTTTCATCTGGGAAAGAAGCAGGCAATAAATGGACACTAACATTTTGGCAAAAAGTTATTGTTATCATTAGAAAAGCACTAAGAGCATAATGCATTTTGTGTTAATAATAGCTAATTTGCAGAGAGTTTACATTGATGCCAGAAAATATGTGTCATCAATCTTAACATCCACTCTGTTTTACACAAACAGAACACAGTGGCTTGGAGAGGTTAAGCATTTGTTTAAAGTCAGAGCCAAGAACTGACTAACCGGCTAATTGTAAAGCCTATGTTCTACACTAGATCGCTCCACTCTAAGCTGAACTGTCCAAATTAAGACATTTGTTTTCTTTATATACAGGCTTAGGTGTGATTTACATAAATGGTTTCAGATTCTAACATGGCAAATCAATTCCTAGTGGAAAGGTTTCTGATGTATTTCTACCAAATACTTCCACAGGGAGTATAAATAAGTTTTCTGCATCCCAGGCTGACACTGCTTACCCCTCTTCCATCAGTAGTTGGTATTGAGAAACCACACCCTTCAAAAGGTTGGATGTTATTGGTGCAAACCTCTGGGGAGGAAGAATGAGAGAGACAGAATGTCAGTTGTGTTGCTCTCTGCCTTCTTGGTTCTCATATAGACAGATATGTCTGCGTTGCAAACAGAGAACTCAACACTGGGAAGCTAGGTCCATCCCTAGCTAATGAGGGACTCAGATTACTTCTTTACTGTTTGCTCATTTTCCTTTTTCTCTCTCCATACTTAGATTTTTTTTCCTCATTCTTTGTCCTCAATATCGAGGATGTTTTGCTTTTATTTTCTGTTTAAAAGTATATTCTCTAATCTTTTTTAATATGCAAACATTTGGGTTTAATTTCTTTTAGTATTAATCAAAACCTTCTAACAACAATAATCAAAACCTTCTAAACTTCTATTTAGGCTTTTGTCTAATTTTTGAAAAACATTGCTTCTATTTTTAAAATGTTTTAACCTTCTCATTTTTGTATGTTTAACTTTCTACCTCATGTTTCTAATTACAGGGGTGGTAATAGGGCAGAGAGCCCAAACAGTGGAGGGTAGGGACCTCTTTTCCCCAGGCTTTCCTTTGAAGCCCCAAATGGCTCTCCCAGCCCATTGCACTGAGAGGATGGTTCTCCCAATCCTCCCTCTGAGCTTCTTAGAACACTTGTGACTTATCTCACATTAGGGAGCATCTTAGGTCCAGGTACCTGGGAAGCAAACTCTGTGCTGAGTTTTGCCTACCAGAGGTTTTTTGGGGATTTCTTTTGGGAACAACACCTGCAACAGAGTGAGGGAAGCAAGATGGAGCAGAAGAAGCTGACTTATGGCAAAGTTGCAACAAAGGCTTCAGCCCATCCCCTAGAGGAGCTCTGAAGCTGTGGTGGCCCTTTAGAGTTGTCCAGAATTGAGGCAAGAAGCTGGGCTTTTGTGCCCCATTCCCCTACCTCCCTCATCATCCACTCATTACACGTGGGCTGCTCCCAGAGAGGGAGCATATCCGTGGGTGAGGCAGCTTCCTTCAGCTGAAGAAAATTCTGGGAGAGTGACTTAGCTGTGAGCCGTCAGCAGGCAACACTCCCAGCAGCAGGCAAAATAAGTTCCTCAGTCCTGAAAGAGGGAATTGAGCAACATACAAAAGCATCCACTACAAGGCTCTAATTTTCTCAGGGCTGAAAGCATGCTTGATTTTCTGAAATGGATGCGGTTTCTCAATACTGACCACTGATGGTCCACCCATTTGCTAAAACCAGAAGCCAAGGGAGCCATTTATACAACACACAGCTCAGCTGCTAGAACAATAAACATGATGGATCAGGAGGGACAAACTGGTAATATCCAGCACACCAGCTTGTGTGGTCCCCAATTATAGCAGGCTTTCTGGGCCAGTCCACCTGTACCAGGTCAGGACTCACTGGTGAGTGCCTAACTTCATGATATCTTCCATTTTGTCCCTATATTAGAAATATTTTTAAAACTCATAGTCTCCATTATCTCAGGCCAATGGATTCAGTACAAGTTTGACAACAACATGTCAGGTTCCAGAACTGCATGGTATTTAGATAACCACCATTCATCATTTGGGGGTATAGATTGTCTTGATAGATACTCATACAAAGAGTCTTATTGCATGGTTTGTGGCCAGGTCCTGCCACCCCCCTTTGAAACTAATTTCTAGTTTGCTCATTCTCAAGTATTCCATGAGTTTTCTCCTGGCATCTGATATCTCATGCTCCATATCAGGGGCATTTGCCACATTATAAAAATAAAGAATTAACTGGAAAAATCCAAGGGTTATCCCAAATAAGGGTTTCAGGTTGATGCCTGTGCTCACTCTCTTAACTTGTCTCTATTTGTCAAGTCCCACCTAGAACAATTGAATCTAATGAGAAGACAAGGAATGCTCCTGACATACAAGGAGGTTACAGAGGTGATGGAACTGAAGTGTGCCGATTTTCTGCCTGTATTCACAGGAGAGAACTGAACGCTATTCTATAATGGTTAGAGTCTCAAGGAATGTCCTGATCCCTCTTCACTCAGAGCTTAATGATATCAAGCCATTTTTGTTTAATTTCCTCCTTGCTAAAACAAATACCATGCAATAGGTTGGCTTAAACAATAAGAATTTATTGGCTTCTGGTTTTGAGGCTGAAAAAATGCCATATCAGGGAATCAGAAGGTGAAGCTTTCTTCCCGAAGACTGAAGTTCCAGGGCTGACTGTGGGTGATCCTTGGTCTTTGGTTCCTCTGTCACCTGGCAATGAACAGAGGCCTCTCCCTTTGCTTCTGGGCTCTCTATATGTCTGAATATCATCCTGTTTATAAAGGACTTCAGTAATAGAATTAAGACCCAATTGATTGAGTTGGGCCACACCTTAATTTAACAAAGGGTTCACACCCAGAGGAATGGATTAGGTTTAAGAACATGTTTTTCCAGGATACTTAGCTCCAAACCACCACAACTTTCTTCCGTGAGATTTCTTATGAGATGCTTTGAAAGCATTGCTAATGGGGGACTCTCTCCCATTATAGACTATAACTCATATTGCACAACATGACCAGAGGAAGTGACATCTTTTCAAGATTTTCTTGAAGGAGAAAAAGATCCCCAAGTGATAGGTCTTCCTCATCCATGTCCTGGCTGCACATTCTCTGATTGATGGTTTCTGAAGTGCCTTCTCACCAGTAGGCTAAGAACTCACCAGTGAGTCCTGACCTAGTACAGGTGGACCAGCCCAGAAGGCTTGCAACCTTTCCTGTTACAATATCTGGGGACCACACAGGCTGGCATGCTGCATAGTATCATTTTGTCCTTCCAGATCCATCATGCTCATTGCTCCACATGGTTGAGCTGTGTGGGCCATATAAATGGGCTCCCTTGACATGGATTTAGCAAATGGATGCACTAGCAGGACATCAGAGGGAGGAAGGAGAGTGAGGTTGAGATATCTATCCTCCTGCTCCCTCCCTGATGGGGTTGTGATGGCTTGACTGCACTTCTATGCTAGTACTATATTAAATAATATCTGCCGGTGGCCCTGTCCATGCCACTATCTCTCTCTGATCACCCTTTCTCTTTCCCCTCAGACGTAGGAGAGAAAATGGCTTCCCAATGTTGCTAACCCTGTTGTTTTCCCGGAACCCCACTACACCTTTTTTTAAAAACCCTATATTAAACTCTATTCAATGATCACTTTTCAGTGTATCTCCTGGTTTCTTCTGGAACTAGACTTGGCTTGTCAGTAGGGAATAATGCGGCTCCCAGAGGGCAATAATTTCCGTTAATGCTAAGCCACTAGTGAGAGCAAAAGTTGCCTGTGGCTTTTGAGATATTTTTAAATATATGTCTGTATATAAGAGACCTGGATTTTAGAATATTCATTTTCCTGTAGTTATAGCATTAGCTCCTTTATGTCTCTGGCTGTCAGAAAAAAAGAATCTTAGCATTGGGAGAGTTAGGTTTTTCACTCTATCTTGAGTATTTCTGTAGACTTCCATGACTCATGTGACAAGGATTCCTTTATTTTATAAAGTTGATTTGAGCATTTGGAAAGCCAGCCATGAAATGTCTTAAAATCTATATTCACTTTGTCAAATCCCAGGTTTTCTGCTCTTTTACAAGCTGTAACTTTTCATATTCTCACATACTTCACAGGAGAAATGAACTTCATAATTGGTGGTCGATCCAATGGTGTCCTTGAACTGCTAATGCTTTCAGTGGTTACTCCTCTCCTTGTTAATGGTGAAATGGCATCAGGAAGAGGAGAGGTTCTTTATCTTTGTCTCCTCTGTAGGTCAATCCTAGTGTCTGATGAATAGTTGGAGCCCAATATTTGTTGAAAAGCTCAGCACAACGAAGGCTATATCTAATTTTTAGGACTATTTCATTAGCTTGTTTGAATTTTGTGGACCTTGTGAAGTGATTACGCTATAATGTTCCCACTGATGTGAAGAGATATTACTCAAGAGAATTTCACCAAATAAACACTATATACTATCTATCACATGCCCATTACCACTCTAAGGCTGGGAATACACCAGGGAATAAGGAGACAGGCAGGGAGTAAGCACAGCCTGAGATAAGGGCCTGCTTGCAGTTTACTTTAGGATATACTACCCTGGAACAAGAGTGGAAACTGAAGAGCGAAACAGGGAAGGAGGGGAAGCCAATCCACAGATGCATCAAGCTGTTTACAATTGTGGACAACTGGGTCTGGGTCCCTTTGGGCACCTCTGAGGGAGGTGGAGATAGCGCTTTATCTGCCTGCGTGACAGATGAGGGGAGATTTATCTACCAGCTCCTGTTCCCCCATCAGCTAAGGGCTCCCAATAGATATTAACTCCCTTGCACTTCCAGGGTTGTGCACGGGTTGGAATGGATGAGGGAGATGAGGCCTCCCACACTATTGGGGCAGAGAAGCCCTGGTCAGAAAGCAGGACGTATTCAGGGTAGCCACAGGTGATTTCAATTGGTAGAAGTGAGCAGCCAGTTGCCGCCTCAACAGCTGGAGTAAAAAGCTTGGTTGAAAGGATGTTTGGTGAGGCCTAACATATTGACTAGTATACATGGTCGCTGCCCTTGCAAAGCTTTCAATTTAATGGAAAGTGACAATATATCAACAAGAAAATAAAAAGCAGTCTAACTTTTCATATAAGTTAGCAGTTGATGCACATAAAGCAACCGATGTGATGGAGACAGTAGGGCTCCTTTACATAGACTTGCGGGTCAGGAAAGGCCTCTCTGAGGAAGTGACATTTGAGCAACCCCAGAAGGAGACAATGCAGTCACATAGCAAGCCTGTGGAAGTTTTCCAAGCAAAGGACTTGGTAAATGTGAAGGCCCTAAGGTGGAATGAACACAGAGATTCTGAGAAACAGAAAGGAAGAGAGTGGGCAGGACTGTGGTGGGGGGGCTGGGGGGCTGGGGGAGGGAGGAGAGGTTGCCAAGGCCAAAACAAGCAGGGCCTCATGGGTGGTGGTAAGGAGCTGGGTTCCTCTCAGGCACGTGTATCCTAGAGATGTATAAAAGGACCTTGGGCATTTACAGAGCTGACATTTGAGGTTTTCTCCTCAGGGTCTCTGCTGCATTGTTCTTCACACTTTTATTTCACCACCACACACATTTGAATTGCATGTGCTGTGAGGCTGGAGTGTGGGTGAACAGCTCGGCTGGTGAGTGAGCCTAGCTGACAGGCCAGCGCCCACCTTTCAGCCTGGTTTTGTTGTCTTGCAGTCATCATCAAGTAAATAGTGGCACTTGTGATAGGATTAATCTTTGTTTCCTTGTGGTGAAAACAATGGTTCAAGGTAAAGCCAAATGCTTTATAGTCCAATATTTATGGGAAAAATAGCTCTGTGACTTCAGATTCACCATTTCCCTTCACTGGGCACCAGATTCCTTAATTCTGAAATAAGGGGGTTGATTTTCCTAAAGTCCTGTGGTTCTTTAATTATGGTTAGAGTGTGAAACTGATACAAATATTCTAATTCCAAGTAGATTCTAACATTCTCAAAGAAACAAGGCATATGGTTTTGTTTAAGAAAATAGCTTTGAGACTCTTCAACTGGTTTAAGAGGACTCTCCACAGAACAGGGTTGCACATTGTTCATTTGTTTCCATCATCATCTAGCTCTGCTAGAAATGTGGCCTTCCCAGCTAGGTGTTGGGTAATTAAATCAGCTTGCTCATGAAGCTACTGGTTGTGCATATTGAGGATAGAAAAGAGGCTAAAAAGAGAAAGAGAAGTGTTTGGAATTGTAAAAAGAAGACCTGGAGTGCCAGATCTGAGCAAAACCAAAAGGAAAAATAAATAATGAATGGCTAAAAAGCAGGGGAAATACAATACAATTGATGCTGAGTTAATAACACCTGGTAAGGCTAATTTGATACCTTCAATGAAAAAATAATGTGTCTGATTTCTCCCAAAGTTGGTCCAGGCTTCCTCCAGAAAAGTCAGTTTAAAAGCAAGCAAGCAAATAAACAAATGCAAGAAAACTTCTCAAAACAATATACAAATATACATAAATCACCCACCCTTGTTTCCTCTGTGACTTACGGGTACAGATTAGTAGAGTTTTCTCTAATACCATAGGAATGCCGTGGGAAATTTTTTTTTTTTTTTTTTATGTATGATTTCTAGATTATTTCTTACTTGTCAAGATGTTGGAGACAATTTGCATTTTAATTTGAAGACTGGTTGGTTTAAATGTTTAATAAGTTACCAAGCCCAATGAATACCTTAACAGTGTAAAGTGTGACTCATTGTAACAAGGAGTATAGGAAACAGTGACAAGCTCTTTGACCTTAAGCAAGACACTTTTACCTCTCAGGGACTCAGTTTCTTCACCTCTGAAATGAAGGGCCCTGTCTACTAGATGATCAATACAAAATTCCTTCTGTCTCTAACATTCTATGGGTCTTGGCAGGAAATATCTTTGTGTGTGTGTGCAGGTACATGCCTGTCTTTGACTCTTCTACAAAAGAGGCAAATCTTTAAAAAGTTAGACTTCTTTTTTTTTCTTTTTTGAGTACAGAGCTACATTTTCATATGCACCTGTCTTCTATATGGTCCACCCTAGGGACTGAGGTTCAGAACAATGTCTCAGGTCTCTGTAAGATCCTCAATCACCAAATAAAAATAAAATAATATTTACTACAAAGTTTTCATTGAACGAGAAACCTGAAACAATATATTTTAAAAAGATGTTCTGCCACAAGGATTAACTTTCAATTCTACTCCACTTATATACCCTCCCCCTATCTCCCCCCATCCCAGGAAAAGAATTTGGTTTAGCTCTGCAGCTTGGGAAATACTATTAATCAGAAACTCCTATTCCCTGATAAAATTATTTAATCAAGGTCATGTTGAACTACACAGTTACTAAAAGCAACAAATATGAAAGTGGCATAATGTATTGTATAATGGAAATTACACTCACAGTCTCTCTCTCTTGCTTTCAAACTCAGAACTCCATTTAAGGGAATTTATTAAATAAAAGTAGGAAATTATTGGCAAAAAAATCAGTTCCTCCAGACCTTGGGGGAATTTACCTAGCCTGTTATAGTCACCAAGTATAGAAACACAGTATCTTAATGTGACTCTATAGTTGTAAAACTACAATGTCTGTCATTAAAAATATTTTTTATCAGTCCACAAAAGGACCACAGTATGTGGATTTTGTACCACCCTGCTTTTATTTTTTATTTTTTATTTTTATTTTTAAAAAAGCTTTAGATTCCATAAATGTTACATCAAAAACATAGATGGGAAGTGGATGTGGCTCAAGCAATTGGGCTCCCGCCTACCACATGGGAAGTTCCTGGTTCGGTTCCTGGTGCCTCCTAAAGAAGTCAGTGAGCTGGCACAAAGGGCAGGCATGACAGGCTGATGCAACAAGAGATACAAGAAGAGGCCTGTTTCGCCCTTTCTTTCCCTGCCTGGATTAGCACCCAAGAACCTAGAGAAAATTCAGCAACACTAGGAGAAAATGGAACACTGATAATCCACAGCATGTAGTGACATCACAACTACACAAATTATCAGCACTCGGAGCATGGAATGAAGCACAGGTAGAAGGTATGTCAGACAAAATAATGAAGAACCAAATAGATGGAAAATGTAAGGACACAGGAAGGCAAGATTATGAAGAAGAAAGAACCCTGGTTTAACTTAGGAGCTTTGAAAAACTTCGGTTATCTATTTAGCTCTGTCAAATTCACATGTGTGTGTATAGATATGATGTAGTTAATTGTGGAAAATGAACTCTACCGAGGAAAACAATGTTTTGTGGCAAGTGAGGAAAAAAACAAAAACAATGAAAAGTGGCTTTGGGGACAAAAAAAAAAGAGAGATACAAGAAGAAAAACACAATGAGAGACAAAAAGCAGGGAACAGAGGTGGCTCAAGGGATTAGGCACCTCCTTCCCACACTGGAGGTCCTGGGTTCAGTTCCCCATGCCTCCTAATGAAACAAAGAAGATGAACACACACAGCAAGTGCAAACAACAAGGGGGTGGGGAGAAATAAATAAAAGAAAAAAGAAAAAAAAAAACAGGGGATTCCCGTACACCCACACACACAAACACACCTTCCACCATTAACAACGTCTTTCACTAGTGTGATACTTTTGTTACTTTTGATGAACACATATTGTAACATTGTTACTAACCATGGGCTATAGTTTACATTATAATTTATACTTTGCCCTGCACAATTTTATAGGTTTTGACAAAATGTATAGTGGCCTGTATCCATCATTGCAATGTCATGCAGGACAATTCCAATGTCCCAAAAATGCCCACCTATTCTTCTCTTTCCCTCCCCTCAGAACCTCTGGTGGCCACTGCCTTTATATCAATGATACAAGTTCTTCCATTGCTAGAAGTCCATAGTTGTATTCACCTCTTATGTTTGTTCATTCCTCAGTCTTGAGGATTTTGGGATGGTGATGCCTACTCTGTTTCTCATTGAGAGGGGGTTTAGATCCCATGGGACACATGGATGGAACTGACTTGCTAGCAGTTATACTCTCTGGGTTTTTTTGTTTTTG
>JAQZBX010043299.1:0-21718 GCA_029593785.1 Cabassous unicinctus | reverse complement strand
CACAAACACCCTGCATTGTTGTGAAACACTTGTTAACAAACCATGAAAGCATCGTCAAAATTTTACTACTAACTGTGGTCTGTATCTTACTCCCCTATACATTTTTTAAGGATTTATTTATTTACTTTTACCCATTCCCCCCGTCCCCCTGTTTTTGCTGTTTCTGTGTTCATTTGCTGGGCAACTCTCTGTGTCCGTTTCCTGCCCTCTCTTCTCATCCTTCTTCTCCTGTCTTCACTGGGATTCGATCCTTGGAAACTCCGATGTGTAGCATCCTACTACCTGCACCACCTTAGTTCCTGGTTTTTTGGTGCGTCTCGGCTCTCCCTTGTGTCACTTTCTTGTTACGTCATCATCTTGCTGCGTGGCTCGTGGGGCCTGGCGGCGCACCCATGCATGGGGCCTGGCGGCCCATGCACCTTCTATATTTTTCCTTTTTTTATTTTTACTGGGAGGTCCCAGGGATCGAACCCAGGTCCCTCCATATGGGAGACGGATGCCCAACCATTTGAGCCACATCCGCCCCCCTGCTATATCTCTTAAGGTTGACCAAAGATACCTAGAGTTACAATCATTTCCCATACAGGATGGTCATATAATAAATCAGGCTTAGTTTATCACCAGCATTCTAAAAACCAGACCTAGGGAGAAAAGCTATTAGAAAACACATGCATGGTTTCTAGTATAACGAATGTTTAGCCTACCCTGTATTATCACAAAATCAGGACAGCGAGGATTACATTTTTTTTTAAGGATTTATTTATTTATTTACTTACTTTTATCCATTCCCTCCCCCACCCATTTTTGCTGTTTCTGTGTCCATTCACTGGGCGACTCTGTGTCTGTTTCCTGCCCTCTCTTCCCATCCTTCTCCTCCTGTCTTCACTGCGATTCGATCCTCGGAATCTTTGATGTGGGAGAGAGGTGTCCTACTGCCTGCGCCACCTTAGTTCCTGGATTTTCGGTGCGTCTCGTCTTGCCTCTCCCTTGTGTCACTCTCCTGTTATGTCATCATCTTCCTGCATGGCTTACGGGGCCTGGCGGCACACCCATGCATGGGGCCTGGGGGGCTCACCCGCACACGGGGCCTGGTGGCGAACCTGCTCACCGGGCCTGGCGGCATACCTGTGCACAGGGCCTGGTGGCCCATGTGCCTTCTATATTTTTCTTTTTTTTATTTTACTGGGAGGTCCTGGGGATCGAATCCAGGTCCCCGTGGGGGCATCTTGACACTGTGTCTATACACACAGTGCCTAACGGCCTTGGGTCTCCAGCACTGGTTCCTTTTGGAGTTAGTGCGACTTAAGGGCTTGGGAGTATTTCTTGCCTTTTGGAGGCTCCTTTTTCTATACTTCTGGGGTGGCCATTCCCCATGAGGTGATGGTCTCTGTGGTGCCGGCTCTGCAGCAGGTTTGTCTCATCTATCTGTTAGAGTGCAGAGGTGTACGTTAGCAGAATTCGTCAAAAGAGTACTGTCAGTGGTTTAGTTTGCCAAAGGGCTGCAGATGTAAAGTACCAGAAATGCGTTGGCTTTTGTAAAGGGTATTTATTTGGGGCAAAAGATTACAAGGTCATGTAAAGTCCAACTCAAGGCACCATAAGAGGTGCTTTCTCACCCAAGTCAGCTGTCATGTGGGTTTTTTTTAAAGATTTACTTATATTCCCCGTCCCCCTCCCCCCCAGATGGTTCTCTTGTCTGTCTGCTCATTGTTTGCTCGTCTTCTCCAGGAGGCACCGGGAACCGAACCCAGGACCTCCCACATGGGAGGTGAGTGCCCAACGGCCTGAGCCACATCCGCTTCCCTCGGGCTGCGGTGTCTGCTGGCTTGTAGCATCTGCGTTGCGGTGTCACCTGAACCCGGGACCTCCCATGTGGTAGGTGGGCGCCCAACTGGCTGAGCCACATGTGCTTCCCAGTTGCCACACGTTGAAGCAAGATGGCCGCCCATCTCTGCCTGGTCTCCTTCCTTTTGGGCTGAACGTCTCCCGGTGCTCCGCTGTGGGCGGCCAGGCCTAGGTCTCTTACCCGCCGCCTCTGTCAGGCTCGGCTGCTCTGCTTTCTTCCTGATTTCAGCTGCAAGCTATCAGGCATATTAGCTCATCTCTCCCGGGGCCTCAGCTCCTTGAGCCTCTCCTTTCTGTCACATGGCAGGATCAAAAATGGCAGAGCTCTCCTTTCCTGTGTGTCTCTGTTTTTTATCTGACCCAGCAAGAGGGTGGAGACCCAACCTGAGTCACGCCTCACTGATGTAGTCCAATTTGAAAGAGTCTCACACCCACAAGAGCAAACCAGCCCACAAAAATAATCTTTCTCTTTTTTGGGATTCATAAAATAATTTCAAACTGCCACAGTCTGTGTGCTCCTAGTTAGGGTGCACTCAGCTGGAAAGACATACGCGCACACGTTGGTGGGGTGAGGGTGAGGAGGGAGTGCTGCAGAAGCACTAGGGGGGCGCCACAGCCATCTCTGGGGGACTCTGGGAAGCCCAGATGTTCACAACATGCCTCTTGGAGGTGGTTGTAGGGGCCTCATTTCCAAGTTCTTGCTGTAGCAACCCCCGTGACCTCTACTGAGTCTGGATTCCAGGAAGAATGGATGAGAAATAGAAATAAAAATAGATAACCCTAACCATGTATGTCTTCTTGGCTAAACACTGGGCATGGATATCTCATTTAATCCTGAGGTTCTCCGCCCGCTGAAACGCGACCCTGTGGTGTTCAGCCCTCTGCCTACTTCTGTGCCGCACCCCCCCTTGTGATCTCTCCCTCCTTCTTGCCGTTACTTATGCTGTTCCCTTGATCCAGAGCGGCCCCTGCTTGTTGGCCTGGCAGGTTCTTATTCTTCCCCAAACCAGGCATCACCTCCTCCGAGAAGCCTTCCATGACTCCCTTAGGGTAACATGACATGGGGGCATCTCTCCATTATTGCTTTGATCATATTGTACTGTAATGGTTGGTGTTTTTTAAAACAAACACTGAAACAATTTTAATAACTTCAAAACACAAAAACAGTTTTGTTGTTTTCCTTGTAAAAATGCAAGTGGTACAGATGCAGCTGAAGCGCTCCATAAACCTCCAGCCAGTCCCATGTCCCTCCTCAGAGGCAGCCATTTAAAATTAATTTGGGGACGCGGGTGTGGCTCAATGGATAGAGCCCCCGTTTACCATATGGGAGGCCCCGGGTTCGCTTCCCGGGGCCTCCTTGTGAGGGCAGGCCGGCCGGCCGGCTCGCGGGGAGCGGTGGGCTGATGCAACAAGACCTCACAGCAAGGGGGAGATAAGCAGACACGGAGAAAACACACAGCAAATGGACAGAGCAAGCACAAGCAGCAAGGGGGGGATAAATAAATAAATAAATAAATAAATAAATCTTTAAAAAATAAAAAATAATAAAATAAAATAAAATTAATTTGGGGTGTATCTAACAAACTTTTCAAAATGTATCACATTTGTATCATGGTGTGCTGGTAAGTGTTAACAGCCAGCTCTTGGGAGTGGTGGGGTGTAGGAGGGGGCGTGATTGGTAGTGTTCGCTGATTTTCATGGTGAAAAACTCCCACCATGATGGCCAATTTCAAGCTGCCAAAATGATATGATGCCCAGAGTTGGAAAGAGATGCGTAGGTCGGCTCTCTCAAGCAGCGTGCACCAGCTCCGGGAGTCTCTGCAGCATATATGTGTACACATGTTTCACTAGGAGTATTGTTCTTGCTTTTTCCCTATAATATTAAGTTAAGCTGTTCTCCTGTGACAGCGCACCTAGGTCTGTGTCATTATTTTCACTGCTGTGTAGTATTCCGTTTCCCCATCCCTGTGGATGGACATTTTGGTGGATTTTCCTTGGGTGCATCTCCTCAGGACCCTGTGCGCTCCCGGGGCACGGGCACTTGATGCCGTGAGACCCTCGGTGGAAGCAGTAGGTCGAGGGGATGCTGGGAAACCACGCCCAGGGCCACGGTGCCTGCTGCTAGCTTGAGGCACTGCCTGCGGGGCAGGGAAGGGAGCGCCGCAGGGCTGAGCTGGCCGCCAGCAGCGTGGCCACTGCCTGATGTCTCTGCGCGGTGGCCTGGCTGCTGTGTTGTCACCTCTGGCAGTTTGGTGGCTGCAGCAGCCCTAGGGGCCCTGATTTTAGCCGAGGGCTCTGCATCACGTTTCTTGGCCATTGGGGAGGTGAGGTCATCCGAGACAGGTGGCTTGGGACCTTGGGTCGCAACCTGAGTGGTCCAATCAGACTTCAGCTCTGACCTTGTCCCTGACCCTGAGATTGCCAGACAGTGAGGAAAAAAATGTATCCACCTCCCTCCCTGCTCGGATAAAAGCCTGGAGCACAAACGCTGACTGCTGATTGCAGATAAATGTTTATAAAGCCCCCGAATGCCAAGCAGAACAAGAAGCAGGCTCCTGCAAACCTCCCCAGAGGGTGTGTCGTGTTTTGAGATCTGAAGATGAAACGATTTATTTGGTGAAGGCGCTTGATTTGTTGATGTTTGTGTACTCGTGATAGCTTCTTTTTAAAAAAATCTCTCTTCTTTTGTTTATCAGGCACCAACTGTGTGTTTAGCCCCTGGTTCAGGTGGGGGGCATCATGGAAGCAGAGTGGGGTCTGGGTTAAGAGCGTGGGGTCTGCAGTCAGACTCTGTGGTTTCAAATCCTGCTCTTCCTGTGAGGAGCTTTGGGACAGTGGGCAAGTTAATTAGCTATTCAGTGCCTCAGTTTACTCCTGTGCGAAAGAGGGATCATGATAGCGCCCAGTTCATAGGGTGGGGGAAGAGGAAATGAGCTAATGTGTGAGGAGCACTGAACCTGACACATAGTAGGTGCTCAACAAAGGCTGGCAGTTAGTAGTGGTTATTATTAACGAGCATCAGAAGTTCACATGCGGTGAGAATGAGGAAGGGAAGGAGAATTGAAAGTGCAGGACCTGGTTTCTGCTCCTGAGACATTTGTCGTCTCTTTGGAGAGGTTAGGCCACGGCTCTTGGTACTGTTACATTAATGCGTTGATGGTAGCAAATATGTCCAAACGGTGAGGTTTGTATTTTGAGTCCTACAACAGAAGATGATGGTGGTGTTGGGGTGTCTGTGGGGAGCTCCTGGGAGGAGATGGGGCCCACCGTGGGCGTGTCAGGTGAGTGAGAGGGAGGTGCTGGGAGGAGGGCATAATGCGGCACAAATGCGGCACGCGCCTGGAACATTCCAGGCAGCGGTTGGCAGAGTGGGGGGTGTCGAGGAGGTCAGCTGGGGTCTGCTTCACACAGAGGTGAGGTGGCACAGGCCCGTGGAGTGGAAACAGGAGGAGAAAGGCAGAGGCATTTTTCAAAACTTCTCATTAATGTGTAACATACCCACAGAAAAGGTCACAGATCATAACTGTCCAGTTTCCTGGGTTTTCACAAACTAAGCACACCAGTGTAAGCAGCACCCAGATTAAGGAACAGAAACTGACCAGCACCCCAGAAAGCCCCGCCTGCCCTCCCAGCCACTGCTTCCCAGCACAGCCGCCACGGTGGCCGCTCTCAGCTCGGGCAGTTTCACCTGTTTCTGCGCTTTAGGGAGATGGACTCACACATTATGCACTTATGTGTTTTGTGTCTTTGGCTCAACATTGCCTTGTGAGAGTCATCCTTGTTGTTGCATGTAGTGGTAGATCATCCATTCTCATTGCTGTGAATTACACCATTTATTTCATTTATCCTACAGTTTATGAGCATTTGGGTATAGGGCTGAGTAGAGTGAGTATGTCACTTTACATGGCAAAAGGGACTTTGCGGATTTGATTAAAGATCTTGAGATGAGGAGATTATCCTCAACTATCCAGGTGGGCCCAGTGTCATCTTTTTTTAAAAAATATTTATTTTATTTATTTATTTCTCCCCACCCCCTCATTGTTTTGCATTTGCTGTATCTGTTTGCTGTGTGCTGGTCTTTTTTAGGAGACACCGAGAACTGAACCCGGGACCTTCTGGGTGGGAGGGAGGCACCTAATTGCTTGAGCCACCTCTGCTCCCTGCTTTGTTGTGTCTCTCATTATGTTTTCCAACTTGTGTCTCTTGTCGCATCATCTTGCTGTATCAGCTCGCCCCGCCTGCCTGTCGCGTCAGCTCACTGTCTTGCTCATCTTTCTTTAGGAGGCACTGGAACTGAATTGAGACCTCCCATGTGGTAGGTGAGAGCTCAATTGTTTGAGCCACATCCACTTAACCCCAGTGTCATCTTAAGGGTCCTTATAAGAGGAGGGCAGGAGAGTCAGGTTCAGAGAAGGAGATGTGATGATGGGAGCAGATGTAGGAGACGAGAGAGACACTGCTGGCCCTAAAGGTGGAGGAAGGGGCCATGAGTCAAGGAGTGCAAGTGGCCTCTAGAAGCTGCAAAGGCAAGGAAGCAGGTTTTCCCCTAGAACCTCCAGAAGGAGCACAGCCCTGGGACCCTTTTTGGACTTCTGATCTCTAGAACTCTAAGAAAATAAATTTGTGTTGTAGTAAAAGGCAATAGGAAACTAATGCCAGGCTGTTATGCGTAGAATCCCTCTGAGAACATTCTAGCACATGGCTCTCAGTGCACATATGTACAAGGAGCAAATGCAAGTTGAGTACATATTGCCCGAGTCTTCCAAAGTGGTTGGACAATTTGTACTCCCACCAGCAGCAGTGTGTGAGAATTCTGGTGGTTTCACATCCTCACCGACTCTTGGTATTTCTGGGAAGAGATATTTTTAAAAGAAGCATGAACAGGACTTGGTGTCCAGGGGATACAGTACTGCCTTGGAGGAGCTCGATGCTCAGCAGATTCTGGTCCTTGACAATCCAGCCAGCTGAGGAGAGGACTAGTCAGTGGCAATGCCAGAATTTCTAGCTGGGGAGAATTAGAATTCCTCTTTCACGGAAGGGACCCGGATTGGAAGTGCAGATTGACCTTAGCTTAATACAGAACTTTCCGCCTGCAGAGTTAAAACAGTGTTTCTCTCATCTTCATAACTTAGCAGTGGGGGAAAGCCCGTGCTTTGCTGTCGGCTTGCTCGGAGTTTTAAAATTGCCCTCAGTTACATGCAACGACCTTAAGCAAGTCACAGCTTCTTCTTGGCGCTCCGGCTTCGTCATCAGTAACGTGGGTGCCATCGTGCCTTCCCTGTGGGGTTGTGGGTGCGTGAGCTGGGCCTCTGTGTGTGGAGCTCCTGCTCTCTGTAATATGAGGTACTGAGTCAGCAGGGGCCGTGGTCGTTCTAACAAAGGTATTAAGAAGGTAAATTCTATTTTACTGAGGTTGACAACCTCAGGTTCAGAGCATGCAGGGGCCGAGCAGCTGCCGTGAAAGGAGTCAGAGAATGTCACCCACTTGGCTTGGATGTTGGGGGGAGGGGGGTGTCAGCCTCATGGTTAACCCCTTGAGGGCCTTATAGAGACACTGTCCCCCCCCAGCGCCATTCTGGAAACTGCTTTCAAAATCATGCCCTTGTTTTTTATTCCTTTGTTCTTTCATTCATTTCAACAGTTACTGAGCTTTACTATATATATTATAATGCAGTGGTTAGGAGCACAGGCCACTGGCTCAAATGCCTGGTGAGATCCCAGCTTTTCCGCTTGCCACCTTTGTGGCCTTTGCCAAGTCTTAACCTCTCTGGGCCCCAGTTTTCTGTGCAAGTAACTGCCTCCTAAGGCTGGTGTGAGAATTAGATGCGATTCAGTGCCTGGCCCTTGGGCATCCCTCAGTGCTGGGGTCCAGGAGTGGGGGTCCCTAATCTCTTCTCTTAGCCACAAGGCTGGAGGCGATGGTTTATCCATGGCTGTCTGCCTTCGCCAAGACGGAGGGATATATCTGAAACCCTGACTCAGAACTAGCCGGCTGGCCCCTCAAGAACAGGCTCTGACCTCTCACGGCTGCTCGGGGAAAGCGGCTTTGAGAAGAGTCCTGTTGGCATGATTTGGGGATGTAAGTGTAAAATCCCCTTTGCAGCAATTACCGTGCTGGGCGCCGGGGCGGAGTTTGATACAACTGGGCAAACTCGGTGCTGAGGCCGAGGTGAGGCCGGCTCCGAGGCCCCAGCTGCTGCCTTTCTCCCTCGGCCTCATGGCCGAGACGCAGCGGCTGCCTCCAGGACTCTGCACTCAGGCCTCAGCACTGTCCACTGCCCCTTCCCGCCTTCTTCCAGGATCCGCATCTTCCCTCTCGCCTCATTCTGGCCCCTTCAGTAAGGCACGTGCCCCAGCTGATGAAGTTAGCGCTGATGGAAGCCAGAGCAGCCGGCCCCAGACAGGGGTCCAGATGCTAAAAATATCTTGTGGCGTGCTCTCTGCGAGTGAAATGAAAGAGCAGAGTTGGAGGCTGTGCTGGGGGCTCTCCCCAATGCTGGCTCTGTCCAACGGCTTGGAGCGCAGGGGGTCCCGCTTACCTGGACCTAAGTACTTATGCAAATGGTGTTTTGACCTGGGAGAAGGCCAGATCAAAGGCGGGGCAGAAGGAGGAGGACATGTGGGAGAGGGGGGCACGTAGGCCCCTGGTGCTCGGTGGTCAGGAGGGCTGACACAGAAGATCCCGGGCGCTCAAAATTGCCCGGAACACCCTCCCCCGGGCAGCACCGCAGTGGAGACCAGCACCCCAGCCCTCAGCGTGGTCCAGTTCTCCCAGCACCAGATGAAGCAGCTGACATGTTGTACTAGCAGAATCTGTCTTTTAATTCTAAAACTACCCCCAGATTGGCGAGGAATGTGGTACCTGAGCCTCGTAGAGGGAACTGCAGAGCCATGTCTCAGACTCGTCCTGGGCAGATGCCCACGGCGTGCATTAGCGGGTGCAGCCCTCCGTGCCGCTGGAATGTTCTCCCCTCTCTATAGCTCTGCCTCCGTCTCTTCTGAGCACGTGGACTTGGATTCCCATATGCAGGTATCATGCTCGTTTGCATGGTGTTTTCAGCAGTCCCGGCAGTCATTTTGAGGAGCTCCCAGCTCATACTGTGGGTGCCCACGGTGCTCCTAATTTTGTGCAGGCGCCTTGTCCTGGAGGGTCTTCACATTGGAAGATACTACATGCTTGTTAGCATCCCCATATCTGTCAAATACTGAGACCCCACTATCCTCCAGGCCCTCTTGAAATTGCATGTGGTTATACCAGGGTTGTGACCAAAAATGCCTTGGCCTCATCTGTTTCTGCAGACATAGCTTGTCCCAAGCTCCAAATAACTAAACCCAAGCCCAGAAGGGCCCCAGTGAAGACATTTAATCACAGCCCCAGCTGGGGTGAGGGTCAGCCAGCCATAAAAATAGGACCCAAGGATACAGTGACTTAAGGAACAAAGACATTTCTCTCTCGGGGAGCTGTTCCAAGGTGAGCGGGCGGCCGTGCCCCATGCGGTGAGTTCCAGGCCCAGGTGCCTTCCCTCCTGTCGCTCTGCCATCTCCCAGTGTGTCGTCGTCATCTGCGTAGGCAGACCTGGGTTCCAGCCAGCGGAAAGGGCAGACCAGCATACCCAAGTCCTAGGACCTGGATTGGGAGGTGGCCCGTGCCGCTTCTACTCACATTGCAGTGAGAACTCAAACACCTGGCTGCACCTAGCTGCAAAGATGCCTGGGAAACGTCGATGAGACTGATTAACTATGCAAGAAGGGGAAAATGGATTTGGGGGGGACACAGGGCAGCCTTTGGCACATTTGCCTTGTGTTCTAGTTTGCTAGGCTGCAAAAAGCAATATACCAGTAATGCTTTTAACAGTGGGAATGTATTAGCTAACAAACTTACAGTTCTGAGGTTGTGAAAATATCCAAATCAAGGCATCATTAAGATGATACCTTCTTCCTGTAGACCGGCTGCCTGTGATTCCGGACTCCTCTGTCACATGACAGGCATGTGGTGGCGCCTGCTGGTCTCTCCTTTCTCTCCTGGGTTTCGTTGCTTCCAGCTTCTTGCTTCTGTGGCTTTCTCTTTCTTTGTCTGAATTTCATTTTCTTATAAAGGACTCCAGTAAGGGGATTAAGACCACCTGGGTAAGGTGGGTCACGTCTTAAGAGCCTACTCACAGAAAGATCCTACTTACAAGGGGTCCACACCCACAGGAATGGATTCACTTTAAGAACATACTGTTCTGGGGTCCTTACAGCTTCAGATCGCCACACCTTGTATCTATTTAACATAGCTCTTTGTAAGTTTATAACATTAAGGCGCCTAGGTTATAAACGTTGGTTGTTTTGCTTTTTAAGAAAGAAGACCTGTGTCTGGCCGTGTCTATGGATGGTTCCACAGTAATGAACCAGTGCATCCGCAGAGGAATGGAAGAAAACAAGGAAAGGTAAAATATCTTTAAAAGTAAAAATTTAAAAATTATTGTGTGCCACAATTATAAGCAATACAGGACTTCGCTGAAGCCTTTATAAGTCAATGGAGGACATCAATAATTTGGAAATAGCAAAATTTCACATACCCTCTTTTCACATCTCTAATTTCTGACACCAGAGGGGGCAGATTCGGATGACTTTGTTAAGTATAAGGGAATTCTAGATCTAAGAAGGAAGAGTTGGTATAAATAGAACCAACATGGTAAAAAAGTAAATATTTGATTCTAAAAATCTGTGGACACACACTCGATGTGTTGTATCCACATGAATGGGTGGCTAGTCCCTCCAAGAGGAGGCAGAGGCAGACTTTAGTTCTTGGCAGCTCTATCTTCTCTTGGAGTCACCATCTTTTCCTTTTCCTTCTGCCTCCTCTTTTTTTCCTGAAAAGTAAATTTATTAATTTAATTTAACTTGAATGCCCAAGAAATACATGGGTACCTTGTCCTTGTTAAAAATAAGAGCTCAGTCCCCACTGACCCCCAGTTTCATACCCAGCCCCTGCCCTAGCCCCCACCCTTCCCAGAAGTGACCGCTGTGCTCTACTTTGTGTGTTTCCTTGCACACCATTCTGGGCATTTATATATGTAGAAAGAAGGTTGTCTGTCCATCCTTCCTTCCTTCATTTTTTCTTTCTTTTTAAAAAACACATGCTGTCATACTATGCCTGGTGGTCTATTTGCTAACTTTTTTTTTATCCATTGATGTCTTAGAATGTTTTCAAGGCAGTACTTGTGACTCTACGTTATTTTTCTACTGCAGCAGAGTGGACAGTGTATCCATCATGTTTACTGAGTTTTGCTGTTAGTTGTGGTTAGGTTGGCTCTGTGCCCGTGTGACTTTGCTGTGATGCATTTTCGGGTCCTAGAGTTGCTGGGCCAGCTGCGTGTGCATTTAGGGTCTTAGGAAGTACTGCCAAACTGCTCTCCGCAGAGCGCCGCTGGCCAGCAGGGTGGCAGCCTCCCCGTCTGCCCACCCTCCTGCGGCACCTCAGATCTTAATGTGCTTTCAGTTTTGCCAGCCTGTTGGGTGAGCAGTGGTGCCTCTCCATGGTTGTAATTTCCTTCCCCTGTTCTTTGCTCTGGGGAAGTTCATCTCAAGGGCCTCTGTTTCATGTCCCGAGGGTGTCTGTGAGCCCCTGTCCTCACCGGGGCCCAGTGAGCCATCCTGAGGTCCAGGGTATCTGGGCAGGCCTGGTCCTTTCCAGGAGTGGCCGCTGCCTCATTTCCTCTTCTGAAAAGTGCCCAAGAACTCCAGGATGGTCCTTCACAGAATTGTCTGCTGCTCTTCTGGCCCCTGAGGGGGTTTCGAAGCGCCTTCGGCTGATTTTCCTATTTGAGGTTTCTCCGTACACTCTTCATCATCATCATCATCACCACCACCATCAGCAACAATCTGGGTATTTGCTGTGTCAGGCTCTGGGGTCACTTGGTCCACTTATTTACTCCTTATGGTGGCCGTTACCCACCATTTTATGACAGTTAGGTGATGGGCAGAGATTCATTCAGAATCAACCTAAACAACAAAGAAAAACAACAAAAACTCTTGTCTCACTGCACGTCTCCAGCTCCAAGCCATCGCCTTGTGCTGAGTAACAAACAGACCCACGTTTGCTAAGTGGTGAGTTCTCCTTGTGGCCACGCTTTGGAGCCATCAGGCCCGTGTCTGTGGGTACCATGACCCACTCAGCCACTGCGCCACATCCGTGATTTTCCCAGAGGAGAGCGCAGGGGTTGGAGGTGGTGGCCTGGGGTTTTCCCCCTTACCCAGCACATGAACTTGGGCTCGTGCATATCACAGCACCTCCGTGCTTATGTACAGTTGAGGGTGGCAGCCCCCTCTGTGCTCATCCAAAATGCTTCTTTGGAAAGAGTTTTCTAGGTTGAGTATATTTGTCTGGAAGAGGAACTCACACGGAGAGTAAATACGCTTCCTCAGGATAAAGATGCCCAGTGAATTGCGGAGGGAGAGGAAGTTCTTCATTCCCTCCTCCGCCGACAGGCCTGGTCAGTCACCCTACCCTTCAAGACTTTAGACCTTGTTCCAAAAGCAGGCAGAGGGGGACGGATGTGGCTCAAATAGTTGGGCGTCTGTCTGCCATATGGAGGGACCTGGGTTCGATCCCCGGGAACTCCCGGTAAAATAAAAACATATATATATAGAAGGCGCATGGGCTGCCAAGCTCTGTGTGCCGGTGAGCCGCCAGGCCCCGGGAGCCAGGCAGCAGGATGATGACGTAAAAGAAGAGAGACAACACGAGATGTTGTCCGAAAGCTCCGAAAACCAGGAGCCAAGGTGGCGCAGATGGCAGAACACCTCACTCCTACATCGGAGGTCTTCAGGATCGAATCCTGCTGAAGACTGGAGGAGAAGGATGAGAAGAGATGAAACAGACACAGAGAATTGCCCAGAAAATGGACACAAAAAAACAGCAAAGGGGAAGGGGGAGTTTAAAATGGATCAAGTAAATAAATAAAATCTTTAAAAACAAAAACAAAAACAAAAGCAGGCAGAGTGTGCTTTCAAAGGCCATTTTAAGCCCCCCCGCTCCCCAATATATATTTCTGAGACATAAAAATTTAGAGCTGGAAGAGATCCTAGACCCGTTTTGTTTAGCTCCTCATAGCTTTAAGCAAACTAGGCCTAAATGCAGTGATCGTCCAGGTCCATGCAGAGTCAAGCCTCAGGCCCTCTTCTCCCGGGCCTGGCTCTGGCTCTTTCTACAACATCATAGTTGGTCAAGAGACCAACCTGCTGTCATTCTACAACTAGAGCTTATTAGCAGGTAATACCTAGAAGGAAACTGTCTACCAAAATCTATCAGTTAGGGTTCTCTTGAGAAACTGAAACAACAGTATGCATAGGATTTATTATAAAGAATTGGCTCAGGCAATTGTGGGGGCTGGCAAGTCGGAATTCTGTAGGGTAGGCTGCAGGCTGCTAATTTGGTGAAGGTGATGAAGTCTTGAGTCTGCATTGCTTAGGGGAAGCTGGCAGGCTGGAAATTCTGGTAAGAGTTGATGTTGAGGTCATGAGGCAGAAATTCTGCTGACCTCGGGAACCTTCAGTTCTTGCTGTTAAGACCTAGGATTGATTGCATGAGGCCCACCCACGTTATGGAAGGTAATCTTCTTTACTTAAGGTCAGCTGATTGTAGATGCTAATCCCATCTGTGAAATACCTCCACAGTAACAATTAGGCCAGTAGTTGACTAAATAACTGGGTACCATAACCTAGCCACGTTGCTAGACTGATTTTTCATTTAGTGGGCACTTACTGAACACTGCGGAGACCAAATAGACAAATGGACAGTGACCCCAAAACTCTGACCCACTGTTAGCGTAACCAGACCAGGAAACTCAGCTCACTACCTGCAACAATCAGTTCAGGAAGCTGGCCCTGTCTACAGCAATCATCCCAGGAAGTCAAACCACAATCCCCTTAACAATCAACTCAAAGTAGCTAGGACTTGGTCAATAACTAACAGCTTCCTAAACTTTTTTTTTTTAAATAAATCAATTTTATTGATACATATTAATAAAGCATACAGTTCATCCAAAGTATACAATTAATGGTATTTGGTATAATCACATTGTTGTGTGTTCATCACTTCAATCATTATTATAGTATTTTCATTATTTCAATAATAATAATAAAAAACCAGACAAACAAACAAGAAAATTCCTTATCTCCCAATCTCTGTATGTTTCCCCCACTGTACATAGCTGGTATTTCTGGCTATTTGATCCAAAGTGTATAATCAATGGCTTTTAGTATAATCACAATGTTGTACATTCATCATCTCAAAAATTTTAGAAGAATTTCATTACTCCAAAAAGAAAGACTACACATCCCTTAGCATTCCTTCCTCAGATCTACCTAACCACTAATCTCATTTCATCTTTACAAATTGATTTATATTTACATTTCATATAAGTGGAATCATACAATACGTAGTACTCTGTGTCTGGTCTCCTTCACTTAGTATAATTTTTTTTTGTCTGATATTAACATTTTGTAGTATTATCTTACATTTGTTCAGCTTCAAAGAAAAATGATTTTATATATGCAATTCTACCCATATTCATATTTCACATAATATATTTATATTTCACATGATTTATTTAGTTCATAATAGGGCAATCATACAGTATTTGCCCTTTTGTGTCTGGCTTGCTTCACTCAACATAATGTCCTCCAGGTTCATCCATGTTGTCATGTTTCACGATTTCATTTCTTCTTACTGCTGCGTAATATTCCATTGTGTGTATACTCCACAATTTGTTTATCCATTCATCAGTTGATGGACACGAGGATTGTTTCCAACTTTTGGTTATCATGAATAATGCTGCTATGAACATCGGTGTGCAAAAGTGTTGAATTTTGAGGAGGTCTTATTTATCTATTTTTTCTTTCATTGCTTGTGCTTTGGAAACTACCACTTAGGAAACTACTGGCTACCACATCTTGAAGATGTTTTCCGACATTTTCTTCCAGGAAGTTTATGGTGGTTGTTTTTATATTTAAGTCCTTGATCCATTTTGAGTTAATTTTTGTTAAGGTGTGAAATAGGGGTCTTCTTTCTGTCTTTTGGATATGGCTATCCAGTTCTCCCAGCACCATTTGTTGAATAGACTGTTCTGGCCCAGCTGGGTGGGTTTAACAGCCTTGTCAAAAATCACTTGACTGCAGATGTGAGGGTCAATTTTTGAGTTCTTGATTTTGTTCCACTGGTCAATCTGACTGTCCTTATGACAGTACCATACTGTTTTACTACTGTATCCTAGTAATATGCTTTAAAGTCAAGCTTCCTAAACTTTTAACCCTGCTTCCAACTTAGGACCAACTGGTGAAAGCTGAAACCAGTCCCACAGGATGCCTCGCTTCTAATTCTGCCTCCAGCTTCCCCAACAACTTCCAGTCAGAGCACCCTGTAAAGTTTTCCCACTCCTCTGCCTGCCTTTGAGTTTCTGCCAAATGCAGCTGATGGTGGCAGACTCCTTGCTATAGCAAGCTCTGCATAAATAGCCTTGTTCTTATTTGGATATTCTTCATTTATTTCCACACTACTGTGTGCCTCAGAGACAAAAAGATAAGTAAGATGTGATCCCTGTCCTTAGGGAGTTCAGAGTCTGGTGGGGGCAGGCATTTGCACATACCATGAACAGTTAAGAGGAAAACCTCAATTCTTCATCAGCCAGTGGGGATAATAATAGCATCTCCATCAATGGGTTATTGGAGGTGTCATGAATTTATTATTATAAAGCATCTACCATATTGCCAACACTCACTAAAGGCTGCTATTTTAGTTTCTGGTTGTTTATTTCTAGTCCTATACAGAGTGAAGGTGCTCAGAAGATTTTTCTATAGGAGAGTGATAGGGCCAGAATTGTGTTTTAACATGGTAATCTGTCAACACAGTTTCTTGTCCTATATGTATTCATTTGTTCGGTGTCTTCCTCATGTACTTGCCTGTTCACTATGTTTACAGTAGGTGCTCACTAATGTTCCTGGACCCATGTGTGTTGGGGGTGGAGTAACAAGAAGAGGTGGGTCCTGTCCTTAGGGAGTTCCACATCCGTGATCTTCCCAGAGGAGAGCACAGGGGTTGGAGGTGGTGGTTGAGACAAAGCAGGCCAGCTAGAAGGCCCACGGATCACCCCAGGGCCAGCACCCCTTCCTGGGGCAGAGGTGCTCCCTGGAAGCCCTGCCACTAGGCCACATTTCCCTCTGTGGAAAGGCAGATTTGCTTCTGTGGTTTATAGATGTTTTGCTCTTAACCAAGTAGCTTTATTGTGAGGTGACCCATTCCCACATGGTTAACTGAGCAATCATCTCTTGCTAATTCTACTTGTGGGTACAGCCTACAGGGTTGAGAAGATGACTTTAAGTGTGCAAGGATGCAGGGTTTCTAGAAGATAAAGCTTCTGGGGAGTGCAGTCTTCTGCTACGAGTGACCACAGGTGGGTATCATCACTTCTCTGTGCCTTGGTTTCCTCAGATGTGCAGCAAAGGAGTTACAAGCACAATTTCTGACGTTCCTTCAGGTGCAAAGAGAATTTTGAGGGAGAAGTCCTTGCCTTTATTGTAAATGCTTCCTATGGATGGACCCGTGGTGAAATGGTTGGGTAGTTAGGACTCAGCCCATGCTGGAGAAATGGAAAGGTTTAAGTTCTTTTGTTCGTCCATCTGTCCATCCGTCCATCCATCCATCCATCCATCCATCCATCAATGTCCTATTGTTAAGTGACCCTAAGTGCTTTAGGAAAATGCCCAAATAAGGGGTTAGACTTTCCTTGGAGGGCCCTCTACTCTCAGATTGCACAAATATGTGTCTGTTTTCCAAAATAAAGACCTTGTCTGGCTTGCTCATTCGTTCCAGTAGTTTTTTGAGCACCTCCCGTGGGCTGCGCGCCCCTGGACTTGAGGCCCCTGGAAGGCAGGGCCTTCTTAGAACAGCAATGCCCCTACCTCTGACCCAGGGCCCAGCACACAGTAGGTCCTCGGGCCAAGTGTGGCTTTGGTGGACTGAATTGTCTGGAAAACAGAGTCATTTGTAGATGGCAGCATGAAGGAATTTGTGTCAGAGTCTCGCTGAGTTTTCAAGCTCCAGAGGGAGGCTGGTCTGCAAGGGGCTCGAGAGCCTGGCCTGCCTTTAGACGTGCCGCTTGTGCTGCTCTCGTCTCCTTGATCCGGTTTTCCATTTTCATCTCGTTCTTATGCCTGGGCTGTCTTGGCCCCTGATTTTTATTAGCTGCTTATTTACTGCCCAGAGGGCTGTGTGGAGCCTGCCTCGCTTCCCCCACCTTCCAGAGGCTTGGCCACTGACCTTGAAAAGCTGGAAACCCAACAACAGGGAGAGTGAGAGCCGTGAGTTGTAGACGCCCCTGAGCTGGGGGCTCTGGCCTTAACTCTTGGGCCCAGCAGCTCTGTGGTCTCGGACGAGACCTCTCAGTGTCCATCTTTGATCCCATCAGCATTTCTTTCCCAAGCCTGCTCCTTAGGACATCAATAGGCACTGCAGGAAAAAAAGGGGTCTGTTGCCAGAGATGTTTGGGACGTGCTGGCTTCAACTTGGTTGGAGGGGACTCTTCACAGGACCTGTCAGAGCCTATCAGAGGTCATTGTGCCTTGAGGGGTAGCTCTAAGGAGGGGGTAGATCACACAGAACACGCCTGAGATGTGCTGCACAGGGAGACCTTTACGCTTTCTCCCAGGACTTCAGTTACGTGAGCAGCGCAGAGAGGTGAGGTGACCAAGGAAACAGACATTGGTTTTTTTGTGTGTTTTAGCATCTCCTGGTTTGTAACTTTAAAATGTCATTGTAAGCAGATGAGGATGGCCGTAGTTAATCAGGGTGTCCAGAATTGTTAATGTGGCAAAACTGAAGCGCAGGGCATGCTTCCATTACAGCACCTTCATGGCAGTGGTGCAGATGAGACCTGTAACATATTTTGCTAAGGTCGTGGGTGAAAATTAGATGTAACGAGACTTTTCAGTATGAGAAACACATTAAGCAGTCATAGCACATTTTAGATCATTTGCCAAAATACAAATGTATTTTCTGCAATTCAATTTCTAGGGCCCTAAAGCGAATAATTTGAAGAAATTAGACCTCAAGAATTCTAGGTGTGAAAATTTGAAACATTAGTTATTTTTAAAAGGGCCATGTTGAAGATAAATATTGACTCAAGCGTCAGAGGAACTAAGGTGAGAATAATATAAAATTGGAACCGACTCATTGTTATGTTCATTGGCATAACCCTGTAGACAGCTTATTATTAAATTATTATAATTTAATAAGTACACATGATCTTATTTGAGCCACATAAAGAATCAGCGAGGAAGGTGATGTTACCCCATTTTACAGATAAGAAGTCAAGGCTTAGAGCTGGAGGCCTGGACTGTGGTCATGAAGCCAAGGAGTGGAAGAGTCAAGGCCGAGACCTCCTGGTCTTCTGACCTCAAAACTTGTTTTGTTGTAGTTTTTGCTTTCTTTCTTTCTTTCTTTTTTTTCCTTCCTTTCTTTTTTTTCCTTTCTTTCTTTTTATATCCAAACCAAAGTCTTCATCTGTCCTTGTGCTGGTCATAGGCTTGAATTGAACAGAGATTTTAGAAGATCTGCCAATGAAGCCAGAGAAAAAAGCCCCTCAGTTCTCCAGTGAGCCCAGCTAATCCTCCACGCAGCAAATTATAGTAATATCTGCCAACTGGGGGTACCTCCTAAGTGGCTTTTTCTGTGCATTGACTCTAAACATCATGGCCTCCCAGCAAAGTACACATTGTCAATCCCATTTACAGATGAGAAAACAGAGTCTCCAGCACCTGCCCCCACAGCACATGTGACGTAGGGCTTAGGGAAGGGCTGGGACAGTAGCACATCAGTGGATACCCAGGGAATGTTTAAAAACACACCAAGGGGAGGCACGTAAGGGGCACAACGCTGGGAGGTGACACCACGACAGGTACAAAAGAACGCTTTTGAGGGGGCTTTGTCTCTGGCCCAGGCTCATCCAGGTGGGCTGGACGGCTGCACGGGAAAGGCACGGCGTCTGCCCTAATGCGGCGCCAGCTGGGTGGAGACCAGGTGTGTCCTGTAAACCTCCCTGCTGGGGAACCTGATAGAAAATTCCTGCCAGGCAGCAGCGTGACACTTTCCTGGAAGTAAATCAGCTTTTCCAACTCCAAGGGCCAAGAATTGAGCTTGGAGAGCTGTTGTGGGGTGGGGTGAGGGGCATCTGAACCCCCGACTGCTGAAGTGCCCGCTGGGACCCGCTGAGGTACAGTTACCATTGAGGGGCACCTACAGTGCTGACTTGGTCTTCAGTGCTCTGCTAGGGTGTGGATGGGGAGAGTCTTGAGAATTTTGTTTTCCAGGTGGAAGAAGAGCATGTGAACTTGGGTTCAGACTTTCCCCAGGAATGCCTCTGAGACTTGAGCTGAGCGCGGCTTTGTCCCGGCTCTGTGCAGAGTGTAGTATGTGCTGTGCTGCGTCTTCTTTAATGCTTAGGACTTATTGAAGGCCTGCTGTGTGCCAGGTGTTGTGCTGGGTTCAGGGGTGCATCTGTGACCAGGACAAGCTGGGGTCCTGCTTGCAATCCCACAGGGCCCCTGTGTGGAGGACTTTGCCGCCCGGCTTAGGTTTTCCAAGGGCAGGGAGCTAAGCGGTAAACAGAAATCAGGATGATGGAAGAAGCTCTCGGGGGCAGGATGGAGGCCTGGGTACGGCCTTGGCGTGGGACTGGGGTTAGGATAAGGGCCAGGTCAGCCTGGCTTTCCTGGGGGAGGGCGATGCTCAGATTTGCAGTGTTTGCCTATTTCCTTGGTGTAAATGCTCCCACATGGCGAATTTCGTCCTATTACTGTGAAGTCACTGACATGCGCAGTCAGCTGTACACCACTGCGTTAGGGTTAGGTTCACGCCACTCCTCTCTGGGTGTAGTAGCCTTATCTCTAAAGTGAGTGGGTTTCACCAGGTAGCGTGAAGATTGCTGAGTCAGCTGAAGAGCATTACATGACTGTGACGATGGCTCTCAAGTTTTATGACTAACGATGTCTGCTAAGTCTTCTACTCAGGATGTGTGCTCTGATCTGCCTAAAAACCATTTTGGGGGCACTGATTTAAGAAACTCTAAATCTTTTCCTTATTTCAAAAAGGAATAACAACTTAAGAAGTTACAAGCAAAGAAGGAAATAGAGACTTCCTTGGGTCTTTTGAATAGAATCCTTGGGTGTGATCTTATTGCCCCTTAGACCCACCCTCTGATTTCACAGTGACCAAATGGCCCGGATAAATGGCGTGCCTTTAGATGGCTCAGTGAGTTAGTAGCAGAGGTGGGATTAGAAGCCAGGCATGCTGTAGCCTGGAGCCATGGTAAAGAATTAGATGGAGACAGTGCCTGGTTGCCTTTCGGCCAGGTTGGCCTCATATTTAGGATTGAGGATTATTTATTTATTTACTTAGCCACCCGAAAACTTCACCACGTGAGAAAAGTTTTCACCATTTCCTCAATTTCTCTCCTTGACTTATCCCCAAGTGACTGGAGTCCACCTACCTTTGGTTCCTACCATACTCAGTATTTTCCCATGGCAGCTTATTTTCTCAGTCCTCATTCTTCTACTCCCCAAGATAGCTGCTGCTTTGTTTTGGTATATATTGTATAGATATTATTGCACAGTGTTAGTTTTTAATGTTGTTGTAATCAGAGTAATTTTGTTATACCTTTTGCACTGGTGTCAATCCTTTTTTGTTACATCATCTTCATATGCATTATTTTTAAAGGGCTGTGTAATGTCCCATTTATTTAACATATTTATTGAGTGGCTACTGTGTGCCAGGCACTGTACTAAAAATGAAGATGCAGTGGTGAGCAGAAAGTTAACGTGCTGCCCCTGCTCGCGTGGAGATTCTGATTAGGGGGGAAGTCAAACATTAATCTCGTAGTCACAGAATGTTCCAGCAGCAGCACTCCCATACAAAGGAAAACTTAATAATCTGCTCTCTGCTTTCCAAAGCACATAAAAGGGGTTTCACCTCTTCAGTGCAATCTGGAAATGCTTCCCTGGGGGGTAGTGCCCACTCCAGGTAGAGGGCATACGTTCTCTGTTGTGAGAAAGGGCAAAAAAGTACCATAAAACTACGAGTATTGTAAAAAGAATATTACGTTCGTGGATAATAGGTGTATTTTAAGCTCTGTCGCCAGTCAGAACTTCAATCACTTAATAAAGACTGAAGAGCCCCTAACTCTGTGTTCTTTACCTTTTTATTACAATGTGTCATCAAAGGGACTAGGTTTTGCCTGGTATTTTTTCTACCAATTTGCAAACCTGCAGAACAGTTGAAAGAAGAGTACTATAAATATTTGTTTTATGCTTGAGTAAGGAGGTTTCGATACTGTTTATCACATCCAGACTGAAAACAAGATCTCAAGATTAGACTGTCCCGGTGGAGGGAGAGGTCTGGAGCGACAGGTCCCTGGGTGTTGTGAGTGTACAAGTGCCAGCCTGTGCTTGCGCGTTGTTGTGATTGTCTCCAGGGAGCGTGAATGGTAAGTCAGGGAGCCAAAGTTACTGTTCCCTGGGACACAAAGAAGCAAACCCCGGGCCAGTTTGGAGAAGGCACCATGGGAAAGATCCGATGGTGCTTCCAAGTGCTGGAGTGGATTTGGAGACCTCCTAACCCAGTTTCTTTCTCCTCAGAGAAGGAAAGTGTCTGATTTAAATTAAAGTCAAGGAAGTCCATCCTGAGTGTCTGCTGGGTGCTGTGAATGGCACAAGCTGGCTCTTGTGACTTTACAGTCCAGAAGGGACACAGACCTAAACAAGCCATTCACAGGGAGGTGAGCATAAAGCAGGGAGGTGAGCATGAGGCAGGGAGGTGAGCATGAGGCAGGGAGGTGAG
>JAQZBX010043298.1:0-21719 GCA_029593785.1 Cabassous unicinctus | reverse complement strand
TATCCCTTCAAGGGACAAGTCCCCCTACCCCCTGGGGGATCGTCAGTTTCCCCCCCCCAACCTGTTAGATGCACCCTGCAAAGTAACCTCTCCCTTCACGGGAGACCTCATTCCCCCTAAAACACCCTTGCCCCCGAAAAAACTATGTGAAATGATAAAGGGCTTGAAAACAGCCATACCAAAAAAGTAAAAATTATGGGTCAAATTAGTAAGCTTTATGTTTCTGTTGGTGTGTCATAATTCTTTCTGTGTTTGTCTGTTTGTTCAGTGTCAGAATATATTTTAATACCTCCAGATGGTAATATTAAATTGATAAATGAAAATTCTTAAAAGAGCTCTACTAAAATTTGATAAATTTATTTAAGAGGAAGTGTTCTGTAAAGGTAAAATTTGTCTTAAGATAAAATGACTATAGTCTATGTGGTTAAAAATAGTTATGGAGAGTTTGAGAAAGCACTGTTTAAATGAAAATGTTTAAATGGCTAATTCCAAAAAATCATTATTAAACAGAAAACCAACTTAATAATAATAATAAAAGTAATTTCATAAGAGAAAAACCTGTCAGCATCCAGCCTCCCCTGCCAACTTGCCTGTGAAGGACTGTTTCTAGTGTTATATGCTACTAAGTATTTAAAACGAAGAAAAGTTTTATTTGCATGCAACCAAATTAAATCATTATTCTAACAAGTTTGTTTAATATTGATGGTAATTGTATGTTGTCAAAAGTTTGCTTGGAAACAGTTTCCAAAATCATTGTAATAACTTAAGTATGGAAGGTATATAGAATGTGTATTTATTTTTAAGGAAAAAGACAATAATTTTGTCCTAAAATAAAATGACTGGTTATTAAGAAAAAGTAAAATGTGGGACAAAAGCTAAAGGAATACAGAAAGTGCAGAAGGTGTGTGGAAAAGGAATTTTTGTGGTCAAAGCGAAGCAAAATTTAAGCAGTCTATCTATAAAATTTTAAAGCTTTAAAGTCAAACAATATAATAAAATAAAGTTAAGGTTTTATTCCCTCTCAAAGTTTCTCAAGTCAGTAGTCTCATTTAGTAAAAGTTTCCAAAGTTTTTCTCCTAAATAATCAGTATGCAATAAAGAAAATCTGTTTTATCAAAATAGCTTCTTGTGCTTTAACCTTATCGTTTCCATGGAGAAGCAGGTCTTATCACTTTTAAAATGAACACAATGTTCTAACCTGCTTTCTCAAAGTCAAATTCTGAATAGTAGCTTTTATTTCAAACTGTCACAAGTAACTTGGTCTTTTAAAGTTCATGTGATAAAAGTTGAATGAAGTATTTAAAACTGTTGTGTAATTAAAAGAAATTTTCTAATTTTATAAAAATTAAAGCTATATGAATAAAAAGTTCATATAAATACTTTAAAAGTGTATAAAATTCCTGAAAATATAATAATGTTTCAATATAATATTAAATAAAATATAATGTTATTAATCATAATTTTTAGTTATAAGTACAAAAAGAAAGCAGCCATTAAAGGCTGCCGGGGTAGTGCATAACAGTAAATTATAATAAAATAAAATAACACCCCTGCAGAATGCAGTGGTCCCAAATATTGCTGGTTTGTTGCAATGGGTTAATATCCAGTTATGTCACTATCACTTTGTTTTAAAACTTCCTAAGGCTTTCTTTGGTTTTTTTCTTGGACGGGTCAAGTCAGCCAACATTCCACTTTTTGTAAAGTAGCCAAGAATAAATCAAGTTTATATTCAACACTGTGAGCAACAGCCCCAATTCTAATTATAATATTAACAACAAAACCAATGCAAGTATTAAAATTACAAGTTAATGTATTATCCCACAGCCCAAATGGGAAATAGTGATTTGTTTTTGCTTATGCCTCAAACTATACAAAATGGAGAAATTGGGGTCATTCTAATCATGCTATTAAGAATCTTAAATGCTTAAGAAATAAAAGTTTATTCATTTGTTCTCTGTTGTTGTATAATCTACTGTAGATATAAATTATGTATAGTATACTTAAATACTAATCAAACTTTAATACAATATGTTGCTTATTTGAGTAATTTAATAACTTGTATTTTACACATAAATGTGTTTTATTAAATGTATTATATAAATCTCTTGTTTTGAATTTGAACAGTCCTGAAATTAATATCTTAAGAAAAAGTTTGGTAAGTATTATTAAAGCCTAAAAGTAAAACATCATACAGAAAACTTTGTTAATCAGCAAACCAACATTTCAGGAAGCATATTGGAAATTAAAATAGTAAGCACATCCAAGGATGTTTTGTAACAAATTAAAAAAGATAATGTGCATTTCAATGGGTGTTGTATTTCTCCCTGGGGGAGATGGCCACTCTCCCAGGGACTGAGGCATAAACCTTAAAATGTACTGCCCAGGGACTCTTGTGTTCCTTCCTGAGGAGGCTGGCCCCTTCCTCAGGAATTAGCAAAATACTCACAAGTTGGCATCTATAGTATCAAATTCATTAATCCTAAAGACAGTCAACAAAAACTCTAGTGTCAGTTGCTACTTCAACAATTCAACACTTCCCACCTAAAAGCTAAATATTGGTAAGTATATATATAAAACTGCTCTATTTATCTGTCATTCTGTAACATTGTTCAAAATTGATTTAATCTTTTAATTAGTTATGTTACTTATGTTTCTCACCCTAATTGTCAGTATAAGCTTATTAAACTAAATATATGTATTAACATTTATTTTATATCTATTCAATACTCTAGCCAACAATAAGCCAAATATATCAGTGTATTAGACAACTAGTTTAATGGAAGAATAAAGATAATAATCAAAGGGAGAAGGCAAAAGTTAAGTAGGATATAGTGTCGAGGTTTTGCTCTTATCATTATAGATAAAGAAGACCAGCTTTGGGTCCCATCCAAACGTCTGAAACCTAAACATGAACAAGTTGATGAAGCTGACACAAGAAGCAAAAAAGATGGTAACTTCTAAAAAGCAGAATGTCACTCTAATACAGTTATTCTTTGCTATGCTTACCTTGACAACCACAGCAGTAAGTAGTGCACCTTCATATAATTATACATATTGGGCTTATATTACTAATTCATCTCTTTTAGAATTGTTGACTTAGGGGAACAAATCCTACCCTATATATGTTAATTAGTCTTTTCATTTTTCTGGGCCCATTAATTCCTGCCTTCCTCTAAAAGGCTAAGGAGGAAGGAAAATTGATTAGTAATTACTCTACAGGAGTGGAAAGCATGCCCATATGTTTTGGAAAGGGAGATCATTGTTTGAAAATGCATTATCAATTATGGTTAAGTATTGGAAAACATGGTACTCATAATCACCACTCCATTTATGTACTTTCAGCACAAAGATTTAGAGGCTATATTTCTCAGAATAAAATTCCAATTCCTGCGAGGATTCCCAAGTGCCAGATTCCTTATGTGTATGCTAACAGTCCTGTATTCCCATGGACTGTGTGTCATGGCTCAGAACCACGAGTGTTAATTAATAATTTCTATTGAATCATCAATGATTGGAGCCCTGTAAGCTCTGCTCGTGGAAAGGACTAGCCATTCAACTTAAAATGGCATAAGGAGAACCAAAGCATAAGTACACATGCAAATAATTACATTATCTGGCATGGGGGAGGAGTTACACTGCTTAATCCTTTCAGGGTGGGTCATCCCACTCAGCTGCATCTGTGGAAATTTGCCATGGCTTTCCACACTATTAGTTCTTGGCGGGGCCGCATTTCTAATATAAGTACTAATTATAGTTTCACCCTTACTCGTAATAATACTGAATGGGTTAGGGCTTGTGTACATCTTCCTTATGTTCTGTTATTGGGTAATATTGTTTGGAACAAAAGTAATGGTGCAATAGAATGTCTAAACAAATGTTCTTTATTTACCTGTATTAACAACTCTGTTAGTTTCACAAATACCTCTAGTCTTTACATCTTAAGAGCAGGAATGAGAGTGTGGTTGCCTGTAAAGATGAATCGAGAATGGCAAGAAACCCCAGTTAAGGAGATATTAACTTCTATCTTTCAAAAGATTGCTGAAAAGGGCAAAAAAATTTATTGGAATGCCAATAGCTGTAATTATAGATATTATAGCCATAACAGCAACAGCAACTACTGCAGAAAATCATGACAACTTAACCAATTAATGCACCAGCACTCTGCTACTATGCACATCATGCTATTACAATTAAAAAATAAGGGGTAAATGAAGAAAGAAACAAGGAGCCAAATAAACTTAGGTTAAACCAGAAAAATGGGAGCATATTCTTGAAGTTAATCATAGTCGAGCGTATGTAGATAATTACTGTTACCTCTAGTCCAACTCTCTGTCTTCAAAATTTTATTTTTAGTAAGTGTTCCCACTCAATTGTGAGTCCATCCAGGATCTTGGGAATGAGGAGAGACCCTCGAACCCCTTCTCTGACTGGCAGGACATCCTGCCAAAGTCCAATCTGTGCAATAAGCTAGCTAACAGATAGAGGACACAGCACTCACCCTTCTCTTGGTTCAGCTCTCCCCTTTCAGCCTGGTTAGCCCCCATTATCACCCCCTTCTTAACCATCCTTTTTTTTTCTCCTCATAGCTCCCTGTGTTGTCAAATTTATCCGAAAACAAATTCAGAACATATCGTTACTAACCTTCTGCCAAATTTGGTATCCACAGTACGAACTGCTGCCATAGCAGCCCCCAGAGCACCAACGAATGATGCGACTGAATGGAACCACTGAACTGTAAACCCTCCTCTCCCCTCTTCCCACCCCCAACCCTCTCCTTCTTTTACATTCAACACCCCCCACCATCGAGCCGAAAGAAACAAACCAACCAGCGGCCACTGGGCAAGTACGCATAGTATACATAAGAGTCCTGCTAAAAATACCCCCTCATAAACAAAGACCTGGCCGGCAGTCAAAGAAAGGTCAGACCCCCAGAGGGGGGCAACCTAAGACAGGCACAGCCATTGCGGTCCCCCACAAAGACCTGGCTGACAGCCAATGATGGGTAAGACCCCCAAAAGGGGGCAACTTAAGACAGGCGCAAAGAACCCCTACACCTACCACTTCTCCCCTCTGTTATATAATAGAAGAGGGGTAGAAATTGGAGGAGATGTGGAGGGGGCGAGGGTGGTACGGGAACTCCAAGCGCACTGCCTGAGAAAACCAGAGCATAAACACCATCTTAATGACAAATACAGCAACCAACCAAAGACGGACACTCTCTTAACCACCGCAGCTAAGCTGCTAACACATGTTGTGGACTCTCGTTCCCCACCCCTCCCTTTCCTGTCAAGGCGCAGCTCCACCCCTCCCTTTCTCGCCGCAGCGCAGCTCCACCGCTCTCATTCCCGCCATGGTGCAGCTCCACCCCTCCTTTCCCGCCGCGGCGCAGTTCCACCCCTTCCTTTTCCGCCGCAGAACAGCTCCACCCCTCCCTCACCTTCAAGACCTTTTATAGGCATAAAGCCTGTCCCTACCAATTAAAAATTGCCCAGTCTCACTTCCCCATTCCCCACCCCCGCTTGGAATAAATACCAAAATCTGCCTAATAAACTCAGACTTGAAAGCCCAGCCTTGCCTCCGGAGTGTGCAATAGTCTCCGTTTCCGTTACTCATCATCCGCTGGTAACCAGGAAGTGTCTGTCTCCCCAATCTAATCTGCGGCTTAAGACACAGACCCTGGCTTTTGGCTCACTGTCCTCGGGGATGCCTGAGCCCGGTGGGCTGCAACCCCCCCCCTTCGTCCCCCGACTGCCCGATCACCAAGGGAACCACCCCGGGGGTGGCGATTGGTGGCAGCAGCAGACAGCAGTGGCAAGCAGCGGTCGGCAGTAAAGCCCGGTCCCCAAGTCGGCGATCGGCGGCAGAGCCCACTAGATCATGCCGACACTGTGGATTTGTATTCATGATATGTAAAGAGCTCTTACAACTCAACAATAAAAATATAAATAATCCAATTAAAATAGGCAAATGATTTAAATAGATATTTCTCCAAAGAAAATATACAAATGGCCAATAAACATATTTTAAAATGTTAAACATTGTTATTCATTAAAGAAATGCAAATCAATACCACAATGAGATATTACTATACCCATTATGATGGCAATAATAAAAGGAGGTAAAATAGCTAGTATTGATAAAGATTTGGAAAATTTGGAACACTTTTACATTGCTAGTGTTATTGTAAAATTTTGCAGCTGCTTTGGAAAAACAATTCAGCATGTCCTTAAAACATTACACATGGATTTACCATTTCACCTAGCACTCCAACGTACCTATCCAAGAACACTGAAAACATATGTCTAGACAAAAACTTGTATATGAATGTTCATAGAAACATTATTCAAAATAGCTAAAAAGTGCAATATTTGGATAGACAAAGGGTGATGTATCTATTCAATGGAATATTATTCAGCCATAAACAGGAACAAAAGACTGATACATGCTACATTACGGATGAATCTTGAAAAGATTATGCTAAATTAAATAGGTCAGTCAAAAAAATGCATATTGCATAATTTCACTTATATTAAACTATCCAGGATAAATAAATCCACAGCACCTAAAAATAGATTAGTGATTGTCAGGGTTTGAAGGGAGGGAAAAATTGGGAATGACTGCTAATAGTTCTATGAAGTGTCTTTTTGGCATGAAGAAGATATTCTAGAATTAGTGATGATGGACGCAAAACTTTGAAAGTATCATAAAAACCATGGAATTGTACATTTTAATATATATGTATATATATATATAAACTTTTAAAGTAAAATGAGTAGAGGTCCTTGTTGAAATGGGTGATTTTAGGTTTCTAGGGATTCAGCAGTATATGTCCAAGGTGAACCTGGAGTATCATGTAATTTTGTAGTGAAAAAATGGCAGGAAGTGTTCAATGAACAAGAAGATGTGACTACATTAAAGGGACACAAGCTCAAACTGAAAGAGCCCCCAGTGGCCCAAACTGGTATACTTTGATCAACAAAATAAGTACAGTGGTATTGTAGAGTATTGGTGTATAACATAAAGAATAAAATAAATATCCATGAATACTAGTAATACATAAATAAATGCTTGAATAAAAAATATAGAGAAGAGGCAAATCTCCCATATGGAAGAGCTCTAAATAGTTTATGTAGAGACTTTGTCCTCAAGGAGGTGGAACATAACTCTTCCCCTCTCCCATAAGTTTGGCCTACTCTTAATGATTTAAATATAGGCTATGCTTAAAAAATGTACAGCATGAAAAGGGAGAAAAAAGTAACTTCACAAAGTCATCATCAGAAATAAGTCATGTTGATAACATACCCTTATTAAGATGTTTTGAGAATGGCATTTTACCACTGGGTTCTTCCTTCCCAAAAATCCTGCCTGCAGTCTAAACATAAAAACATCAGGTAATCATAAATTGATGGACAAAACAAGACCATGATTCCTGAAAATTGCCAAGTTCATGAAAAAAAAAGTCTGAAAAACTCTCATATCCCAAACATGACAACTAAATGTAATGTGAGCTCCTAGATGGGAAATTGGCATATTAAATGACATTAAGGCAACAAAGGCAGTTAAATATCACTAAAATATAGAATTAGTTACTATTAATGTATCAATATTGCCACATTTGTTGTGGAAGATGTACATAATAATGTAAGTTGTTAACAATAGGGGAACCTGGTTGCAGGGTATAGTGGATACTTTGAATTTACTTTACAACTTCACTATCTATCTAAAACTACTCTAAAATTTAAATACTTATTTACATAAATACACACAATATTTTTACAAGTTTTTGTTGGTAGTAGAATCCCTCATCATTGGTTAATCTTAAAATATCATGATTTCTACTTCAAATTTAAATCATAGGTTAGGTATAAAGTTTGGCAATTATTTTTTCTTAGAGCATTGAAGATTTATTTTATATTGTATGTTAATGTATATTGCTGCTGTTAGTAGAAGTGCAATATTCCATCTTATTATTATGTTTAAATGTTTAATGTGATGACTGCAGACCGAACTGCCCAACTTAGGGGAAAGCATTCAGGCTTCAACCTTTGAGTAAACTGATACCTTCAGGTGTTTTTCAGATTTCCTTCATCTGGTTGAGGTAATTCTCTTCTATGCTGTTATCACAAACAGTTTTCATCATGAATGGATATTCACTTCTGTCAAATACATTTACAGCATTGAGATGATCATATGATTTTTCATTTTATAATATTGCAAATGACATTAATTGATTTCCAAATGTGAAATCAGACTTACGCTCTCTGTATTATGCTCTTTATTACTAGTTTGTTTGCTACTAATTCAAGGATTTGTGCATCTACAATCTTGAGGAATATTTCCTTGTAGTTATTTTATTGTATTATTATTGTATGGTTTTAGTATCATGACAATGCTGGCCTCAAAAATGTGCTCAGAGTTTTTCCTCCCTCCTCTGTTTTCTGAAAAGTTGTATTGACTTGGTATTACTTCTTCCTTACCCATGTTATAAAATTCACCTATGAAGTGATCCTGGCTTGGGCTTCTTGTTGGGGAGTATTTATATTAAAGATATCATTAATTTTACAAATATTGGGTTATTTGAATTTTTATCTCTTTTTTGTGTCAATTATAGTAATCAGTGTTTGTTAAGATCTTTGTTCAACTAAATTATTAACTTTATTGTAAGAATGTTATTCATACTAGCTCCTTATATAATGCCTTTTTTACATTACTAGCACTAGTAATGTGTGTCTTCTCTTTATATCCTGATCACTCTAACTTTAGGATTACACATTATCTTTTCAATAAAACAGTTTTGGTTTTTTGTTTTTTTTTCCAACATTAACATTTTATTTTGTATAAAAAAGGGTAAATTTAGTGCATTATTTCCACTTTGTACTCAAAGTTATCATTTTAAAGCTTTTCACATCCATGCTGAAAGTTTGCAAGTTGGTAAAAATGAAAGAAACATAAATTTCTCAGAAAGAATTCTTCATGCCATTATATACAAGTCATGAGAAAGTTTCAAACACTTCAGTTTCAGTTTTATTGGTTTTCTCTGTTGGTCCATTTATTATTTTGTTGATTTCTTCTAATATCACTATTTTTCTTATACATGCTTTGATTTCAATTTGTTTTTCTTTTTATAATATTTAGGTAGAGGATTAGATAATTGATTTTATACCTTATCTTATGTATAAAGATAATGCATTAATGCATCAATATATGCATTAAAGCCATAAATTTCTCTCTAAGTACTGTTTTACTTGCATTGCAGATTTTTGATCTGTTGTGTTTTAATTTTCATTCAATTTTAGAAAATTTATCATTTAATATTTGATTTTTTTCTTTGACCCATGATTTATTCAGAAGTGTACTTCTTTTTTATGATTTAAAAAAACATTTTTTAAAGATACTTGGGATATACAAATGTCACCTAAAAAATATAGGGGATTGAGAGCACTACACATCATGGAGGCCAGTTCCCATCCTCCACTGGAGGCACAAGCAGCCTCTGGATATGTTCCACAGCTGGAATTGAAAGCTCCACTTCCTAAAACGGGGAAGAGATGGTTGGGCACCAACTTCAGCTACTCATTAGTAAATTCAGCAGGCTAAAGTTTAACCCTAAAAACAGCTAAAGTTTGAAACTGTCCAAGTCAGAAGGAGGCCGGTAGCCACCATTTTGACTCCATCCCCACTTGAGGGGAAGTTGGGCTCACTGAAAATCACAGTGATGGTAGACACCGGTTTCTTTCACCCAGATTGGCCTGCAGCCCTAGCCTAGGCTTCAGCCCCACCTCTACCAGGGAGGAAGCTAATGGGTCCTGCATCAGCCTAACCAGGTAACTGCAGGTACATTTAGCTGGCACAGACTGAATAATCGAAAGTCTACCGGGGCAACTGTGATTATCTTGGACCTGCACTGCATAGATTGCCACCCACCCCTGCAGCTCCATCCCTGCCCCAAGCATGGGAGAAAGGGGATTGAAGCTTCATCATTCTCTCTGGGCAACTACAGTCTAGGCCTGCATGAGTTGGATTATTCTACACAGCTGTGGCTCTATCCCTACGCATGGCAAAGGAGAAAGTTGGGAGAAGGTTCATTGGTCCTTGGGGCAATGAGGGTAACTTGAGACTCCACAGCTTATAGCACCAACTACATCCTTGACTCCTACTACATAACCAGGAAGGGAGAAATGCCAGGAATCCCTAAACTAAAGAGAAAAACTGCACCCAGAGTAAATACTCTAGTAAGCCAGATGTCAAGACACCAACCAAAAATTACAATCCACACCAAGAAACAGGAAGCTATGGACCGATTAAAGGGACAAGATAAACCTCCAGATGACATAAAGGAGTTGAGACAACTAATAATGGATGTTCAAACAAATCTCCTTAACAAATTCAATGAGATGGCTAAAGAAATTAAGGATATTAAGAAGATATTGGATGAGCACAAGGAAGAATTTGAAAGTATACATAGAAAAATAGCCAATCTTATGGGAATAAAAGGTGCAATAACTGAAATTAAAAATACTCTGGAATCATATAATAGCAGATTTCAGGAGGCAGAAGATAGAATTGGTGAGCTTGAAGAAATGACCTCTGAAAGTGAACATACAAAAGAATAGATGAAGAAAATTTGGAAGAATTTGAACAAGGCCACAGGGAAATAAAGGACAGCAAAAAACATGCAAACATATGTGCCATGCTTGTTACAGAAGGAGAAGAGGAGTGAAAAAGTGCAGAAGGAATATTTGAAGAAATAATGGCAGAAAATTTCCCATCCCTATTGAAGTACATAGATATCCATGTCCAAGAAGCACGATGTACTCCCATCTGAAAAAATCCTAATAGAACAACTCCAAGACACATACTAATCAGAATGCCAAATGCCAAAGACAGAGAGAATTCTGAGAGGAGCTAGAGAAAAGCAATTCATAATATGTAAGAGATACCCAATAGGATTAAGTGCTGATTTCCCACTAGAAACCATGGAGGCAAGAAGACAGTGGTATGATATATTTAAGATACTGCCAGAGAAAACTTCCAGCTAAGAATCTTACATCTAGCAAGATTATCTTTCAAAAATGAGGGCAAATTTAGAATATTCACAGATAAAGAGAAACTGAGAGAGTTTGTAACCAAGAGACCTGCTTTGCAGGAAATATTAAAGGGTGTGCTACAGCCTGAAAAGAAACAACAGGAGAGAGAGGCCTGAAAGAGAGTCTAGAAATGAAGATAATATCAATAAAAGTAATTAAAAGTGTCAAAAGAGTGGTGAAAATTAAATATGACAGATAATACCCAAATATCCAGGAATAAACTTAACCAATGATTTAAAGCACTTGTATTCAGAAAACTACAACTCATTGTTAAAAGAAAAAAAAAAACCTAAATAATTGGAAGAGCATTCCATGCTCATGGACTGAAAGACTAAATATCATTAAGATTTCAATTCTCAAATTGATATACAGATTCAATGCAATCTCGATAAAAATTCCCCCAGCATTTTTTAAATATATGTAACACATGATTATCAAATTTATTTGGAATGGTAAGTGGTCCTGAATAGCCAGAAACATCTTAACAAGGAAAAGCAAAGTTGGAAGGCTCTTATCTCCAGACTTTAAGTTGTATTACCTAGCTACAGTGAAAAAAGCAGCATGGTACTGTCATAAAGACAGACACATCGACAAATGGAACTGAATGGATGGTTAAAAAAACAGACCCTCAAATCTACGGTCAAGTGATTTTTGACCAGCCTGTCAAACCCACCCAGCTTCGACAGAATAGTCCATTCCACAAATGGTGCTGAAAAAATTGGATATCCATAGCAAAAGAAGAAAAGAGGACCCCTAACTCACACCCTATACAAAAATTAACTCAAAATGAATCAAATACTTAAATATAACAGCAAGAACCATAAAGTTTCTATAAGAAAATGTAGGAAAATAACTTCAAGACCTGGTGGTAGGTGGTGGATTCTTAAAGGAGAAGGAGGAGGACTGAGATGGACTACTGATATTTAATGTATGTAGAAGTTTTAATAAGCTTTATTGTAAAAGTGTGAAAATGTACAGAGTTGATGGTAACACATTATAGAGAGTAACACCTGGTTTATAAATGGGGATGTGGCTGAAAATGGTAGTCTAGGGATATAAATGCCAATTGACAGAAATCTAGAGAATAATCTAGGGACTGAATAGCACATTAAACCCAGAGGTGAATGAGAATAGTGATCAATGGTACAGATGCAAGAGTGTTCTTTGTGAGCTAGAGCAGATGTACATCAGTATTGCAGGGTGGTGGGAATGTGGAGAAGCATGGGAAAAATACAACTGGACACCTATGGACATACCTTGGAGTGTGGTTAACAGTAATAATGTAATATTCTTCCATCTATGCCAAAGATGTAGTGTGTTGATAATGGGGGAATATGGAAAATATGTGCCAGATATGCCAGATGTATGCTATGGAACTGGTAATAATTGCATGATATTATCTCATCTGTAACAAATATGGAACCAGGGTGTGGTGTGTTGATAGAGGGATGTTGTTTGGGAATTCTGCACATGGGCATGATTGTTTCATAAATTTACAAATTCTGTCATAAAAATATATTTTAAAAATAATAATAGGGTGCGTTGGGGGCAAAATACACCAAATGTAAGATAAGGACTGTAATTAGTAATAATATTTTGACAATATTCTTTCATAATTTGTAACAAATGTTTCATGACAATGCAAGGTGTTGGTGGAGAGTTGATGTATGGGACCCCTGTATGATATTATGACTATTTGCTTTCTAAGTTCACAGCTTTTACTATACACTTATTGTTTATGTATGTTCAAGTAAAAATGATATAAAAAATAATAGGATGGTTTAGGGTAAAATACTTTGGTTAGTAGTAATATTTTGAGGATGTTCTTTAATCATTAGTTTAAAATGATTCACAACAATGCAAGGTATTGGTGGTTGGGTGAGGTATCAGAGGACAGTATTATGTTAGGTATGTTTGCTTTGTAAGGTCACAACTTTTACTATACACTTATTGTTTATGTATGTTCATGTATGAATGATATACTTCAACAAATTTTAAAAAGAAAAAAACACCTCCCACACCCCCCAAAAATATAGATGATTCCCATATGCCCTGCTCCCCATCCCCACACCTCCCACATTTTCCCACATTAAGAACATCCTTCATTAGTGAGGCACATTCTTTGCAATTCATGAACACAGTTTGGAGCATTGCCACTAAGCATGGATTAAAGTTTACAGCGTACTTTACACTCTCTCCTACCCAATTCTGTAGGTTATGGCAAGATTTATACTGGCCTGTATCTGTTATGGCAATGTCATTCAGGGCAATTTCCATGTCCCAAAAATGTCCCTATATTACACCTGTTTTTTCCTCTCCCTGTACTCAGAACCTCCAATGGCCACTGCCTCTACATCAATGATATAATTTCTTCCATTGCTGCAATAACAATAAGTCTATAGTAGAATACCAGTAAGTCTATCAAAGTCCATAGTTCATTCCCCAGTCTTGAGGGTTCTGGGATGGTGATGTCTGCTTCACCTCTGATTGAGAGGGGGCTGCAATCCCATGGGGTGATGGATGGAACTCTCTTGCTTGCAATTATAGACTCTCTTGCTTCCTTGGTATAGTGTCGGCGTTCAAGAACTGGGTCGGTGAAAACAGTGCCATGGATGAGAAAGAAAGAGACAAAGAGAAGAAAAAACTGGGATCAGGGGACCCTCCATCCGATATGGAGAGAAGAGCCCAGCCACCTCACAAAGCGTGGCTTTTATTTCGGCTTTAGAACAAAGAAAATATGTGTGCGCATGTGCAAGGGTAATAGATACTTGACAGTTGCATTTTACTGAAATCAACAAGTCCTAAAGGTCAATGGCTCAGTTCTTTACATTTCTGCATTTCACAGGCATTGTCTCAGGATGTTTCCCCACCCAGCTCCTATTAGCATGAGACTGGAGAGCTTGTTTATTACATTCCAAGGTGACCTGCTTTCTATCAGTAGTCATGGCCTTTCTTCAAACTCCGTCATTTCCCCCTTTTTTATTAGTTAGTTTTTTTTCAGTTAAGCTCAATAGGAACCATTATATACGCTGATACAAGGTGACCTCCTGTCACACTTGTCTTCTTCCATAGGCTCTTGTGGCTGTGCCTGTCTTAGGTTGTCCTCTTCTGAGAATCTTACCCATCATTGACTACCAGTCAAGCTTTTGAGCTCTTATATGGAAGGCAATTTCTTTAATATTTAACTTCTTCAGGTTCCTTAAGTGAATATTTTTTGTGCAGATAATTAGTATTATGTTCAAGAGGTTAGTAGAATCTTTCTACTAAATAATGCAAAATTAGTTTTTCATGGCCAAGTTTCTTAACATAAATGCATTTATCTGATCTAATTCTTCATTTATCCTATGAATATATGTAGACATGCTCAATGTCTTCTTTTGCAATTCTAAAATATACGCAATCAAATGATTTTTCACTTCCAAAGGAGTAATACAAAAAGAACTTTCATTCCGATCACATTTAAGAGCTTTTAACAAGTTTGAATTATAAATTTGATTACCCAAATGTATATTAATTGTTTCAGGATCATTCACACAATTATTCAGTTCCATATCAATGTGAGACTGGCTATGCCACATCTCACTTGCATTTTTATGCCAGTCCTTAACATTGTGGATTCTGGACTCTTTGGTGTGGGGCTGTGCCAGTGATAGCTGTAGCGGTTATGATGCCAATCAGTCCCAAAATTCCTGCTATTAAAAGTCCAATCAGTCTTTTAGTTCTTTTTAAATAATGGTCGAAGAAATGCCACAGCCACTGGGATTCTGGAGACTGCTGCCAATGTCTGGTCATCCAAACTGGTAACCATAGTCCTTTTCTTCTTCTTGCTATAAAAAGAGTTGGATTTTCCTTCAAATATGAATTCTTAAGACATGTAAATAAAGTACAATTGGAGCAACTAATGTTCTTTTCACCAAAAGTTACTTTTCCAGTGACAAAACTATAGGATCTCATGCACATAGTGTAAGAAATTGAGTTGATTTTCTTTTTAAATTAGTAATATTAGTTTTACTGCCTTGCCATTAAAAAATTGGGCCAGTTCCCAAAAATAATTTCCACAAATAACTTTGAGTTTTGTTAAGTTTAGTGTCCCATGGGTATGGGATATATCTTCCTTGAATTTTTCCAATTTATTGAGCTGTTAGTAAATGCTGTATTATCAAAATTCCAGAAATAAGGATTACTGTCATTAGTAATTATGGTTGGATTATTAATGAAACAAGATATGGTTGTGTTTTTAATAGGTTTTGGTATCCCTATAAGAGCCCAATCCTTTACAATTCCATAGGAATCATTAAACAACACAGCCTCTGTAAGCCCATGACAAATATGCTGTTTGTCATTAAGTTGTCGGTTGTCAGAAGGACATGTAAGATTTACCATATTTTCTGGTTTATATGGTAAAGAAGGGAAAATGAGAACATAAATTCGAGTTTGCTCTTTCCTTGTTAAAACTACACTGCGATTTTTATGTTGCATGCACACAGAGCCATATCCAATAAAAATAGGGCAGTCTATAAAGGTAAAGTTAAATTTTCTATAATTTTCCCTTCTTCTTTTGGCTTTAAGGGTAGTCATATATCTATAGGTCCTGAAATATGGTGAGATTGATTAAGATAAATTGGGTAAGACTCATTGTTCCAAGTTAACAGCTCTAAAAGAGGTGGATTGGTAATGTATGCCAAATAACTGTAATTATGATGTGGTATCTTACTTTATCTATAATTAATCCAATGTAAAACCACCATGTCCATAGTTTAAGTCTTGGCAGTATCTTCAACTCTAGGCTTGATTCTTCTGGAGGGGATCCACTGCTGTTCTCTTGTTTCTGTAATGATAAGAGCAAAACCTTGGCCCCAAAATTTTACCTCTCCTTTTTCCCATTTATTGGTTGTTTCATTTTTCCAATATATTGGTTGTCCACATTTTTCATTCTTTTTATTAAACTCCCATTGTCTTTCTGCTGCTGTGGTTTTAGAAATTTGTTGTCTATTAAGAAAATTTAAGGTAAGCAATGCTTTAGATAGTTTGTCTTTAGCAGATTCTCCTCCATCTCCTCCTCTTTGTTTTTGTAACATTAATTTTAGTGTTTATAAACAAGGGTTTAACTGTTATATTCCAACCTTTTATAATATGTATACATACATTTACATGCTTACCAAACCAGCGGATAAACTGATATACTTGACTTATTTTTGGCTAGTTTTTGATAGATACAAGATAAATGTTAATATGTATATTTAGTTTAATAAACTTATACTGACAATTAGAGTGAGAAACATGAATAACATAGTCAATTAAAAGATTAAGTTAATATTGAACAAAGTTACAGAATGACAGATAAATAGAGCAGTTTTATATATATATATATATATATATATACTTACTAATATTTAGCTTTTAGTTGGGAAGTGATGAATTAGCAACTGATAGTAGAGTTTTGGTTGACTATGTTTAGGATTAATGAATTTGATGCTATAGATGCCAACTTGTGAGTATTTTGCTAATTCCTGAGGAAGGGGCCAGCTTCCCCAGGAAGAAACACAACTCTCCTTGGGCAGTATATTTTAAGGTTTATGCATCAGTCCCTGGGAGAGAGGCCAGCTCCTCCAGGGAGGATTACAACACCTTTTGAAAAGTACTTTATCTTTTTTAATTTGTTTCAAAGCATCCTTGATGTGCTTACTATTTTAGTTTCCATTTTTTAAAATTATATATTTATTTATTTATTTATTTTTTATTAGCAGAGGTGGAGTAAATCAGATAAACTTAAGTTAAAGCATCTGCCTTTTGATTTTTAGGCAGAGAGGTAGTTTTGTAACACATATTATTATATTTTAAATAATTAAAATTATGATTAATAACAGTATACTTTAATATTACACTGAAATATTATTAAATTTTCAGCAATTTTATACACCTTTATTTATATGAACTTTTTATTCATATGACTTTAATTGCTATAAAATTAGAAAATTTCTTTTAATTGAACAATTTTAAATACTTCATTCAACTTATAATATATCACATGGACTTAACTGTTTTTAGTATTTTATCTTTTTCTAGGTAACAGACCAAATTATTTGTAATAGTTTGAAATACAAAGCTTCTTTTTGAGAAAGCAGGTTTAAACATCATGTTCTTTTAAAAGTGATAAAACCTGTTTCTTCAAGGAAACATTAAGGTTAAAGTATAAGACGCTACTTTCATAAAAAACCCTTTCTATTTTGCATACTGATTATTCAGGAGATTAATGACTTGAGAAACTTTGAGAAATAATAAAACTTTAACTTTATTTTAATAATTAGTCATTTTATCTTATGATAAAATTACACTCTTTTCTTTAATAATAAAATAACATTCTATATAAAATGTTTCTAAGCAAACTTCTGACAACATACAATTACCATCAATATCAAACAAACTTTTTAGAATAATGATTTAGTTTGTTTATAACTGTTTTTATTATTTTAAATTAATACCCATATTTATTTATTAATACAAGCACTTATTTAATGTTGGCCATTTGAATAGATCTCTTTTAATAATTTTTAGTCATTAATTTAATATTACCATCTGGAGGTATCAAAATGTACGCTGACACTGAACAAATAGACAAACAGAAAACAAGTTACAACACATCAATAGAAACATACATCTTTGATTTTACTGTTTGAGAATTTTTCTGGAAACTGTATTGCTAAGTTTTCTTACTTTTCCAGTGGTTTAATTTTATTAGCTTCTATCATCCCACAGCCTTATTATGTAAGCAGTAGAAGGTTTATAAAGTTGTTGCTGGAACTGAAGGGTTAACATCCACAGGTGGAGTTGAAGAGTCAAAGGTTCAAGAGCAACAGAAATAAGACTACACAAAGACCATACATGAAGAGGAATTATTTTCCCTATTGATAAACCCTTTTTAAAGCTTTTTTCACTAACTTCCAATACTTCAGGTTTAAAATATCCTGTCCTTGTGGCTGAACCCAATAACAACATTTCTGTACAAGAGAATAAAGTTCCTCAAAAGCCGAGGATTTTATAGTTACACCGGTTCTTTTTAACAGTTTTTAACACTTTAGCGTACTCTTCAAAGTTTGACTGCTGATTACCCATTACCCTGATGATTCCAAGGATGAAGATTACCTTTTCTTTTTCTTTAAAACCACTCTCAGGAGCTCCTTGGTCCATGCATTGACTGAAAGAAAAGGCTCATTTTCAGTGCCCCATGTTGGATGCCATATGTTGGTGTTCAGGAACTGGGTCGGTGAAAATGGTGCCACGGATGAGAAAGAAAGAAACAAAGAGAAGAAGAACTTGGGATCAGGGGACCTTCCATCCGATATGGAGAGAAGAGCCCAGCCACCTCACAAAGTGTGGCTTTTATTTCAGCTTTAGAACAAAGAAAATACGTGTGCGCATGTGCAAGGGTAATAGATACTTGACAGTTACATTTTACTGATATCAACAAGTCCTAAAGTTCAATGGCTCAGTTCTTTACATTTCTGCAATTCACAGGCATAGTCTCAGGATGTTTCCCCACCCAGCTCCTATTAGCATGAGACTGGAGAGCTTGTTTATTACATTCCAAGGTGACCTGCTTTCTATCAGTAGTCATGGCCTTTCATTGAACTCCATCAGTATAGTAGCTGTACGTCATCAACTCCATGTTGTCCTAGGTGAAACCAATGAACTGGAGAGTAGGTGCTGCGACTCCGTTGAGATTCAGGTCCCAGCTGGCACATGGAGAGCACAATGATTTAAGCCTCTTGGACATACATCTACCAACTCTAGTACTCATTATAGGTTCAAATAGAAGGACAGAAGAGCCATGTGTAGGAAAACCACAACTGAGTCCAACTCTGTCACTCTGGGGTGCATAAATACCAAAGTAGGGCCCACTGGCAAGGTGCCAAACTCCTGAGCTGTGTGCCCTGACTATAGTGACTGAATGTCTCCAGAGCCCTCAGGAGACCAGCTATTTAGGGTAGTATCTACATTGGCAGTCAAAGAGATCCTGCTGAGAAATGCATAAGCGTTACCTCTGGAATGACCTCTCAACTCTATTGGGGTCATCTAGTGTGAATATCAATGCATTTTGCTTATTTTAATATAATTTAATAAAGCAAATACTACTTTGTGTTCACCTCCTCAAATAATAAAGATATATAAAAATATGCTTTGTAATTATTATATGTTTATATCTATTGTATAAATTCAAGTTAGTCAATGATTTGATATTACATATTAAGCACACTCACAAATTGCCTTTATTAAAGGTAAAATTTCACATCATGCCATATGACCATACCATAAAGTTTCATTTATCTCACATACAAAATCTTAAAACTCTGAGGTTGGAGCACTTCTACTCTTTAATAATTTCTTCTATAGTGCTCTTTTAGCAAGACTAAATCAATGCCAGAAATATGTTTCTTAGCCTTTGATTATCGAGTCTAGGATGATACTCTGTAACACTAGAAACCCCAGAATTCATTGAGGTTCCAAACCAGAGCTAAATACTGAGATCATCTAGTTTATCCACCATTATGTTATCTAATAAAACCTGTGACTGAGCAGATAAACCTCAGGGTACCTATATCACATAGGATTTCTCTCTAAGCTGCTATAAGCATTTTCCTGGAATTTCCAAATCTGATACTATGCTTAGGTATTCTTAATCATCCTGTGAATTTCTACAATTAAATCTCTACTCCCACTTTCCAGCTTTACCACTTCTGTAATATCTTTTACCCAAACAATGGCTCTTTTGGTAATATATACCATGAAGATATGTTGTGATAATGATTATCCTGATGAATGTAACAAAATATTAAATAAGTAAAACAGATGCTTCGGAGACTTTTAACTTTAATTGTTAGGTATTCATTGGTCACTGTTTTCCTACATTTAATAGAGCATGATAAGTATGCCAAAATACCAAAGCAATCATATTTGTGCTTCCTATAGATACAGGCAGGCTCTTGGGAAAAAGATAACTGAGCAATCAAGATAGTGTAAATGCAGAGAAGTATTTCATTATGGGCCACTTCAAAGATCATTTCATCCTGCCCATAATTATTTTAAATGATCCTGTCTTTGTCTGCTATTATCAGTTGCACTGTTACATTATGCATGATCTTTCACTATTCATAGAAAAGTTAATGCACTGTATTCCATTAGTGGTTTCCTATAAGTGTAAGTCTACAAATTACCAGTGATGTTTAGGCTGATGTGTTGCTTTTTTTGCATATTTATGATGCCCCTGTCACATTCATCATTAATATGAATGTAACATGAGGTAACAAAATCAAAAGGATTTTTATCAATTTTAGATTTTGTGTTTGTGATTAAAACTGTTATGCAAATATAATGTATTTACCTGTTAGTCTGTTTATTCATGATTACAAAAGACCCTGGCACTTTGTCTCATAACTGACACATCAAAAGTATTTAATGATACTTAGTTAAAGAAAATGCTGTTATTTCCAAAACCAGGGTACGATGGCTGGCAATTCTTCTGGTCCAGAGCTACCATTAGAAACTTTCTAGGAAGATTGGAACATGATATTCCCCAAAAGTAAGGTTCTGTTTTTATGGTAAATATTTCCCAAAGAGAGAATTTTATAGGATGAATATTTGAGCAGAGTTCCTTGGACTCTGAGAAGTTTATCCTCTCCTTTTTTGAGTCTGAGTATAAATTTTTTTTGTGCCATATTCTTGAAGATGTCTGGATGGTTGGTTCCTCAGGAAATTTTAAAATCCTGGGATGGGTAAGAAGGAAATATATTTTATATTGTCACTGTGTCTGTCACAAATTAAACTGGTGCCATTTCAGTTCCCTGATCCCAAGAAGTTGTAAAGTTTCATAATGAAACTAAATTATTTAAGGTTTTGATTTCAGCTTTGACCATGTAGATATAATCATACCATAAATACTAGATACATTTTTTTTTAATGTAAAGCAAAGAAGAGAAGAGAAAACAACAACTTATGTTTGGAGGCATCTAAGATTAGTCAGCATTTAAGGGGCCAATTTTCAAGAAGAACAAAAAACAGTGATGTGACCTCTACATTTGCAAATATTGCAGTTCGTTTGTTTGTTTGTTTTCCTTTGGGGGATTTCAGACATGAGAAAGCAACAATCTAGAGTTTGTAGCAATGTCACTGAGCTACGAAGGCAGCCAGTATTTGAAAAGCCGATATCTCAAATAAATGTCAACTGTTATTTATTTCAGGATACAAGTTTGTTTAAGTGTATGAAAATCAATAATGTACTTCACTACTTAAAAGACTAAATGGAAAAGAAACATATTTGATGTTTAAAATATATTTGATAAAATTAACCATCTATTCATGATTTAAGAAAACAAAACAAAAAACAGCAGCAAACAACAAATCTTCTAGGTAGCCAAGAATGACTGGGATCTTTATTTATTAAAGGATATTACAAAAAAGTGTGTCTGTATATATATATATATATACACATGGCATATATATATATGGCAAACACCATAATTAAAGTTAAAAATAGTGAACTCTTTCCTAATTAAATGAGGAAAATAGACAATGCTGTTTTATACACTACTTATATTTAACATTATTTTGGCAAGAAAAATAAATACAAGAGCGAGA
>JAQZBX010043297.1:0-21721 GCA_029593785.1 Cabassous unicinctus | reverse complement strand
CTTCCTCACCAGAACGTCAATATCAAAACTGCCCCAACTCTGTTTTTGCCACACTTTTTATGTATGATTCCCACCACACCAAGGAGTGGGGCTCAATGCCCTACTGAAGTGGCCCAGTTAACACCCTAATCATAACTTAATCATGCCCAGATTAGCAGATCAGTTTACAAGCATGATCCAATATCTATTTTTGGAATTCATAATTACATCAAACTGCCAAACTGCTACAGTATATTATGTTCCTTTTTTTTTTCATTTTTTCCCTGGCTCTAGTATTTTTGCACTGTTCCTGAACTATTTGTTTTCAGGCTTTTAATTTCTGATAGGTGACAATGCCTTCTAGGTTTTCTCATTGCCCCCACATAGTGAGGGTAATTCTATTTGGCTCTCTTCTGTTTTTATCTGAGCCCTCTTTGCACCCTCACCTTATAATGCAAGCCAGAGGCATGGTGCTGATGGTTTAATGTTCTCTTGTTCTGTTTCTGGGGGAAGGGGGAAAGCGGCTGGAAACAACTCTCACCTACTAGGGACCTCAATTATGTTTCTGCTTTCTTTCCCCATGGATTTATTAAAGGCCTGTATTAGCCAAAGGGGTGCTGGTGCAAAATATCAGAAATCTGTTGGCTTTTATAAAGGGTATTTATTTGGGGTAGAAGCTTACAGCTATCAGGCCATAAAGCGTAAGTTACTTCCCTCACCAAAGTCTATTGCCACGTGTTGGAGCAAAATGGCTGCTGACATCTGTGAGGGTTCAGGCTTCCTGGGTTCCTCTCTTCCAGGGGCTTGCTTCTTTCCAGGCTCAGTTCCTCTGCTATCTCCACAAGGCCAGCTGTAGTCTATCAGGCAAATGGCTTGTTTTTTTTCCTGGGTCCTTCTGTCCTTCCTCACGATCAAGCTCCTCTGTGTGCTTACTTCCCTTGGCTCCAGCATTAAAAATCCAACCTCCCTTCTCTGTGGTGCAGTTTCTCTGTGAGTCCCTGCCCACCAAGGGGGCAGGGATGCAATGTCCTATTGATATGGCCCAATCAAAGTCTTAATCATTATATAATAAAGTAAAAGTAAAACCTCTGAATCCAATCCATTCTAATATGCCCAGAGGAAAAGACCAGTTTACAAACATAATCCAATATTTCTTTTTGGAATTCATCAATAATATCAAACTGCTACAAGGCCTTTTCTGGGGCATTCTACTGTGGTGAAGGGTAAACTTGGGTTTTATATTGCTTCCCCACCTCAGGGGAAGTGCAACAGTTTGGTGAGTTTTGGTGGTCCTTTTGGTTTCTGGGAGTCATTCTTTATCTGAGGAGTTTCTAGAAGAATGTTCCATCTTTTTTATCCTTGTAATTCTTACACCATCCAGTTGAGTTTCTTCCAAGTTGGGCAGTATCAGTGAGGGTTTTCTGAATTGATTTTCCTCCCCAATTGGGTGAAGTCATCCAAACTTTATTTCTGCGAGCCCATTTTCTGTCCTAGTTGTTCTGTCTCTGGATGAAATGTAAAGGATTATTGAGTTAAGCTTCCTTTACTTGTTTCACCACTGATGACATACATGTTCTTTTTTCTTTCTTTTCTTTTTTCTTTGTGGAGGGTAGTGGTTATATGAATCTATATCTCTCTACTATCTTTCTCCATTAGTTGCTTGTATGCATTTAGCTTCCTTTAAATGTTCTGGTAAAACTTGATTTCTGGGTAGGTTTAAAAACCTCTCACTATCCAGCCTTCATTACATCTATCTTAAGAGTGTTAGGCCTGTCATACATTAAGGAGGAAGGTGGGATTGTTGTAGATTCCAGACTAAGGCCTTTCTGAGAATGGGATACTCTAGAAGACTTCATCACTTCTATTAAAAATGTTTTTCACCTTTGATCCCCAAATATGCTGAAAAGTAATCTGAGGGAGTCTCTTTTACTCTGAATTCTTTGCACTTCAAATCTATTTAGCCTAGATTAAGTTGTAATATATATTTTTAGTTGTACTTAAAAAAAACAAGGAACCTGACTGGGGGTGTCTAGCAAATAGCGTCCTGAAGTAGGTGTATTAATTTCCTAGTGTTGCTGTAAAAAAGCATCACAAATTAGGTAGTCTGAAATGACAGAAATTTATTCCCTCACAGTTCTGGAGCCTAGAAGTCCAAAATCAAGATGTTGGCAGGTTCATACTCTGTCTGGAGGCTTTAGGGACAAATCTTTCCTTGCCTCTTTCTGGCTTCTGGTGTTTGCTGGCAATCCTTGGCACTGCTTGGCTTGTAGCTGCATGGCTCCAGCCTCCACCTCCATCTTCTCGTGGCCTCCTTCCTTCTGTGTGTGTCTCTGGGTGCTCTCTCCTCTTCTAAGGACACCAGCAATATTGGATTAAGGGCCCCCTCTAATTCAATATGACCTCATTTTTAACTTAACTACTATTGCAAAGACCCTATTTCCAAATAAGGTGACATGCTGAGGCTCAGGGCGGACGTGAGTTTTGTAGGGACTATCCAGCCTAGTACAGTTGGGAGTGCAGCCAGTTAGTTTTAGAGGGTTGACCTCTCAGGAATAAGAAGCATATGTGTGGCCAGCTGAGCAGCATTAGTAAAGGAAGAGCAGACTACATGGCTGGTGCTATCTGTACCACCAGCTACACCGTGGAATCCCAAGGCCTGGTTCTCAGTGCGTTTCTCTATGGTGTCTCCAGGTATGGTGTGTAATTAGGGATCAATGAGGGAAGGCTCAAGAGTGGCAAGATAATGATAATGATCAATGTGGGTGTTCTCTACCTCATGCACACAGAAGAGCCAACAATGTGACACCAAAGTTTCAAAGAAAGACAGAGTTTATTGCTGAGCACAAAGCAAGGAGAACAGAAGGCTTAATGGCCATATATCTGTCTTTCCAAACTGGAGAAAATTACAGCGTTTTATAGCATTCAAACAAAGGCAGGCAGGCTCAGGATGAGATGAGGTTAGAGATAGTCTAATTGCTGAACATGCACAGATTGATTACATGCTTAGGTTATTTGGTTTACAGCTTAGACTACTGCACATTCAGGCAGGCTAACTTTGATTAGAACTGCTTTGGTTTAGCAAGATAACTTAGGAATTGGGGTGGTCAGTCCTGGGCTGACTCATTTTAACCAACAAGGGGGCTACATGCAAGGGCATCCAACTTCAGGGGACTATGTGCAACGACACCCCACATCAGGGCTGCAGAATTAGATAATGAGATACAAGTGGGGACAGTAACAAGTTGTCTTATTATTGTCCAGTTACCAGGGTAAGGTCATGCAGTTTCAAAACATAACATGAGTGTTAAAGAAACAAGGCATCTGGGTTAAAGCATACTGATTTACAACAGTTACAGATATACTTCTTGTTACTTCAGAAGGCTAATATGCATCAAGGTTATAATTCAGTAAACTATCATAGTTATTGGTATTTTCTTTTGGCTACATTGCAAAATATCAGAAAGTTAGCAATTGCTTAAAATACAATTCAGTGAGTCAAAACACATCTGTTAATTTTTCAGTTACAATAGGAAAAAACAGCCTCACTCTGACAATAGGCCCATTTGTTTCCCAGAGTATAAAGGTGAAAGTTTAGATTTTGATCTGAAAGATGATCCCCAAAGTAAGAGCTGCTCTGTGGCATGTATACAAGAAACTGAAGTGGTTGGATATTGCTTGTGCTAATGTCTTCCCAAATACCTCCGGTTAAAGCAGTCTCGCTCCATCCACAGCCCCAGTTCAAAAACTGAAGTTCCCTTCCTTGTGTCAGAGGAAGCCTGGTCCTCAGCTCTTCCACGGGGCCTGCCTTGGGGGAAGGAGGGGTAATGATGTGGGAGAGCAGCAGCAGTGATCATGAGGGGAGAACACCAGCACTTGACAGATTCTATCTCCAGAAAAATGGCCTCCATAAACTTCGCCACCATCTTCTCATCTGGATCTCTTCTAATCACCTGTGCCAATGTAGGGATGGAGCCTGAATCCCAGGACTCTCTGTGTGAGCTTCAAGCTCTTCTGGAAGCTCCAGAGCTCCTGGGAGAATTCTTCTTTATAAGGAAAAAATACTTAATTTTTTACTCATTCATGTCATATATATGTATATATATGTTGATTATATTTGAAAACAAAGTATATAGTTGGCTAGTTAAGTCTGAAAACTTCTTATTCAATGAGATTATCAGGAAATGATAATTTGGAGATTAAAAATGACTTTCTCTTTCAATTACTTTTTATTATTTGTCTGAGATGTGACTACTAAGATGTAAAATATAATGAGGGTGTTGATCAACATTTAGAAAATATCCTCCAAACATGGTCCCTAGACCAACAGGATCAGGGTCACTTGGGAACTTGTTAGAAATGCAAATTGGCTCCAACCCCAGATCTACTGAATAATAAACCTGGTGATGCTCAGTAATCTGTGTTTTATTAAGTTCTTCAGGTGATTCTGATATGCACACAAAGATTGAGAACCGCTGACTACAGCATCGAAGAGCGTATATATATTCTAAGTACTTAAGTATCATCTCAATTTGATAGGCTCCCAGCACCAATTTGTTTTTTTTTTTTGTAGGCAATTCTGGTTAAGCTTCAGTGGAAAAAGCAATCTTCTGTCACTTTTGAAAAACAATAATGCTATAAACACACACACATTAAACAAAACAAAAATATGCAATACAAATATAATAAAGCACGAGGTTATACTCAGGCACTACCAGAGGAATCTGTTTCTGAACCAAGCCCCAGATTATGGAATTCCATCCTCGTTTGAACTTTTTATGTACAAAGAAAAGTGAAAGCCCAACCCAAAACTCTCAGTTGCCAAGGGAACAGCATTTTCTGTTGAATGGGGAAAAACACGTGAACTCTCCACTCTTGTTGACTCACTACAAATCAATACCAATATTCCTGGATAAGTGGTTTGTCAAACAACAAAACCCTGTTGTCCTTTGCTCAGATGGGATTTTTACATGGTGTGAAAATGTGATATTGAGTCATTTCTTCGAGTGAGGTCTTGCCATTATCTCCTGTTATATAATTAGATGGTTTTATTCTCTATATGTCCTCCCCTTCCCATTGCTTGGGTGAATATCCAAAAGGTTCATAGTACAGAGTGGACTCAGACTAGTGAAAATTAAAAAATATACATCTGGAGTCTTACTCTACCAGGTTCTGAGCAGCTAACAGGCTCATCTGTAGGGGAGATTAGGATCTATGCCCACCTATAGATAAGCCTTTCCTAATTAATTGGCTCCATACTGTCTTCAAAGCTAGCTCTGTTTTGCTATTCTTCTTAAGCGATAAGAAGGCATCACTTTGACTGTGTGGACCATGGAAGCCAAAGGAGAGTTCCTACTTATCCTTGAGGATCGTATATTCTAAACATCAGGAACAGCTATAGTTAGCATGAGACATCTTATAAAGTCATATGTCTATTGCCTCTTCAGACATGGTGCAGTATGAAGCCTCCCCTGAGGGAAAGATGATCATGCCCTGGCTGTTTAATTTTGTCTACTCATTTCATCAAGATTTGATTTAACAAGAGTTAATTAGGCAACAGTTGTTGGAAGACATTGCAAGCTTGTAAAACACTGAGATTCTTATTTAAATAATGAAAAAAAGACTTCCAGAAGCATTAGAAAAGCTTTTTAAAAGTTTATCTGGCTGCTGGCATAGTGCTGGGTACATGTTAGACACTCAATAAATAATTGTTCAATGATTTATTGGCTCCAAGAATATTACACTGTAGAAAGTCATTAGGAATGAATCTGGTATCTGAGAAAAGAAGATAGAAATTAAAAGTGTGAAAATGATTTGAATAAAAATGAGGTGTAGAAAAATTAGGTGAATTAATAGGAAATTCTCATATTTCCTTAAAAAAACATAGTGGTGTTTTTAAATGCTCAAAACTCCTACTCACTCTTATGTCTATGAATGGCTAGAACTTTTGTCATCCTATTGATGATCAGGATTGATTTGGATGATTTCCCTGGGTAGTGTCTTTCTGTCCTCATTGATCTGAATACGTCGTGGAATCTGCAGATGAAAAATGTTTCCTTACCAGACAGAAGAGAACATTCTTCAGTCTAGGGTCATATCTCTTTGGATCACTTAGTGTCTCTTAAGACTCTGAGGGGTGCAGGTAGGGAGAATGCAGGAGGATGAGGACTGAGGAAATTTGAGTATTGGGTTTGCCCACCTCTGGCAGAGTTTCATCTTGCAGCTTCTTCATTAAATTGTTTTATTTTCTCTCTTCACTGTTTTTCTAAAATTGTCAGTTGACCGGATGAACCAGAGATCATATCTCCATTGTATAGTTCTTATTGAATATTTAAAACAAATGTTTGCTTATCTGTCCACAGTAATATTAAATTGCATTCTCAGGTAAATCTAGAGTTACCTAGTTTATAATTTTATTGTTGGGAGGATTGTAAATGTGTATGTCCAAGACAAGGTGTGACACTGCTTATATAAATGTGCATAATGGAGAACATAAAACATCCCTCTTGGAAGAAGAAAGGGAAACTTTCCATGTGCTGCTGGAAAATCAGTAGTGATTATAATCCTGTTTGAATTTTTTTTAAATTAAAGCAGCTTGGGATTTAGAGAAAAATCATGCAGGAAGCACAGAGCTCCCATATACACCCCTTCCCCCAGCTTTCCATACTAATAAAAATTTGCATTAGTATGGTAACTTTATTGTACTTGATGAAATGTTATCATAATTATACTATTAACTGTAAATCCTTAGTTTACAGTAGGGTTCATTCTTTATGTTTTAAAGTTCTATTTGATAACATATATACAAGCCCAAATTAATCATTTTAGCCACTTTCAAATATTCAAGTCAGTGGTGTTAAATACATTCATAATGTTGTGCTACCATCACTACCATCCATTACCAACATTTTCATCACTCCAAAACAGAAACTTTGTACCAACTGAGCATTAACTCACCATTCCTTGCTACTACTCCTGCCCCTGGTGATCTGTATTTTAATTTCTGACTCCATGATTTTTGCATATGCTAATTATTCCATATCTGTGATGTCAAACAATATTTGTATTTTGTGTCTATCATTTTACTCAACATGATTTCTTCAAGGCTCATCCATATTTTAGCACGTGTCAGAACTTCATTCCTTTTTATGTATATACCACATTTTATTTATCCTTTCTTTCATTGATGGGCATTTGGGTAGCTTCCACATTTCAGCAATTGTGAATAATGCCTCTATGAATGTCAGTGTGCAAGTATCTGTTTGAGTCCCTGCTTCTAATTCTCTTGGGTTATTGTAATGTGTCTTGTTGGCTAGGTTATGGTGTCCAGTTGTTTGGTCAAGTAAACACTGGCTTGTTTGTTATTGTGGAGATATATCATGGATTTAAACCATCAGTAAGCTGATTGAATTTATGGTTGATTATATCTAAAATCAACTAAGGAGATTGTCTTCAACAACGAGAGAAGTCTCATCCAATCAGTTGAAGGTCTTAAAGAACTGAAGAATTCAGCAGCCAAAAGGAAGAATTTTCATCTTGTACTTCAGCCAGCCAGCTTTTCCTGGGGAATTCACTGAAAACCTTCACTAGAGTTCTCAGTTTCTGGCCTATGCTATGGAATTTAGACTTGTCTATCCTCACAGTTATGTGAGCCAATTCCTGTCCTCAATTTCATAATTTTACATTAAATATATATTTACATTATAAATATACTATATATATATTTATATATATATTCACACACACATATATCCTGTCAGTTCTGTTTTCCTGGAGAACCCTGACCAATACAGATATATTCCTAGAAATTGGATTACAGGGTTATATGCCAATTCTATAGCAGTTTACTGAGGAACCACCAAAGTGTTTTCAATAGTGGCTACAACATTTAACTTCCCACCAAAGTGTGTAAGGGTTCCAATTTTTCCACATCCTTGCCAACACCTGTTATTTGTGTCTTTTGAGTATAGTTACCCTAGTGGGTATGAGATCGTTTCTCACTGTGGTTTTCATTTGCATTTTTCTAATGATTAATGATGTTGAGCATCTTTTTATGTCCTTATTGACTCCAAATCTTATTTAGAGAAATGTCTATTCAAGACCTTTGCCTAGTTTTAATTGTCTTGTTTATCTTTTTGTTGCTGAGTTGTAGGAGTTATTAATATATTCTGGATATTAAATCCTTTTTGAATACATGATTTACAAATACTTTTTTCCAATCTGTACATTATATTTTCACTTTGTTAATAATATTATTTGGTCAGAAATGCTTTTTAATTTTTCAAAAGTCCCATTGATCTATATATTTTTTTCTTCATGCTTTTGATGTAACATCTAAGAAACCATTGCCTAATACAAGGTTGCTTTAGTTTCATAGGTTTTGCAATCAAATACCATGAAATGGTTTGGGTTAAACAAAGAAAAGTTATTTGCTTACAGTTAAGAGACTAAAAGAAAGCCCAAATCAAGGCATCATCAAGGCAATGCTTTCTTCCTGAAGACTAGCATTCTGGGGCTGTCTGCCAGTGATCCTTGGTCCTTGGTTTCTCTGTCACATGGCTATGCACATGGCAGCCACTCCTTGCTTGTCGATTCTTTTCTGGGTTCTGTTGAATTTCAGGTTCTTGCTTCTATGGATTTCTTTCTGTCATTTTGAATTTCACTCCCCCTATAAAAGACTCCAGTAAAAGGGTTGAGACCCATCCTGATTGAGGTAGGCTACACCTAACAGAAGTAACCTCATCAAAAGGACCTACTTACAATAGGTTCAAACCCACAGGAATGGATTACATTTAATAACATATTTTTTTTCTGGAGTACATACAGCTTCAAATAATCTCTGAGGTCTTTAAGATGTTTCCCTAAGTTTTCTTCTAGGATTTTTATAGTTTTAGTTATTATATTTAGGTCTTTGATCAATTTTTAGATAACTTTTGTGTATGGTATGAGGTAGGGGTCTACTTTCATTCTTTTGCATGTGAATATCCAGTTGCCCTAGAATCATTTGTTAAAGAAACTATTCTCCCCCCACTGCATGGAGTTTACACTCTTCTGAAAAATCAATTGGCTACAGATATGAGGCTTTATTTCTGAATTCTTTATTATGATTCTATTAGTCTATAGGTCTTTTTCTCATTAACATGCTGTTTTGAGTATTGTAGCTTTGTGATACATATTAAAACTGAAAACTGTGAGCCCTCCAACTTGATTCTTCATTTTCAATATGGTTTTGGCTATTTTGGGCCCATTATACTTTCGTATGAATTTGATGATTGGCTTTTCCATTTCTACAATTAAGATTGTTTGAATTTGATTGGAATTTCATTGATTTTCTATATCACTTTGGATAGAAGTCCTTTATATCCTTGGTTAAATTTATTCCCTGATATTTGATTCTTTTAGTCGTTATGGAAAATGGAACTTTTTCTTGACTTCCTTTTCAGATTTTTCATTGCTAGTGTATAGAAACACCACTGATTTTTGAGTGTTGATTTTGTACCCTGTAGTTGCTAAAAATTTTTTTAACTCTAGTAATTTTGTTGAGGATTTTTCAAGAAAAAAATATAATCATGCTATCTGCAAATAAGGGAAGTTTTATATTTTCCTTTCCAATTTATATTATATTTATTCTTTTTTCTTGCCTAATTGCTTTGGCTAGAACTTCCAGTACAATGTCGAATGATATTGGGCATCCATTCATTTGACCTGAGACTTTCAGTCTTTCACAATCGAGTATAATGTTAACTGTGGAATTTATAGGCCTGTTATTATGTTGAGAATGTTTCCTTCTATTTCCAGTTTTCTGGGTATTTTTATGAAGAAGGTATTGGATTTTGTCAAATGTATTTTCTGCATCAATTGAGTTAATCACGTGGTTTTCTTTTTTCTATTAATGTGGTTTATTACATTAATTGATTTTCTTACATTGAAACACTTTTGCATTCCTGGGATATATTCACTTGATTATGATTTATAATTCTTTTAAGGAGCTTTTGAATTCTGTTCTTTGGTGTTTTGTTGAGGATCTTTGCATATATATTCATAAAGGATATTGTTTTGCAATTTTCTTTTCTTGGGATATTTTTATCTGACTTTGATATTAGAGCCATTCTAGCCTCAAGAATGCATTAGGAAGTTTATTAGTCAGTCAAAGGGGTTCTGATGCAAAATACCAGAAATCTGTTGGCTTTTATAAAGGATATTTATTTGGGGTAGAAGCTTATAGTCACAAGGTCCTAAAGAGTCCAACTCAAGGTACCATAAGAGGTACTTTCTCACCCAGAGTCTGTTGCCACATGTTGATGCAAGATGGTAGGCGATGTCTGTGAGGGTTCAGCCTTCCTTCTTCCTCTTAAGGCTCTGTGGTCCCAGCTTCTTCCATCTTGGCTGTAAGCTAGCATAAGGCCCATCTCTCTCCCTGGGGCTTGTTTCTTTCTGGGTTTTCTCAGCTGTTCAGAGCTTTGGTCTCTTCAGCTGCAAACTACCAGGCAAACGGCTCAGCTCTCTCCCTGGGGCTCCAGCATCTGAAACTAAACTCTCTGTTTTCTCCTTCTCTGTATATTTACTTCCCTGTCTTTTATTGAGCATTTGTTTATATATCCCACAGCTGTGCATTAGCTGCAGGCAGGCACTCAAACCAAGTCGCCCTAATGACTTGGTCAAATAAAAGTTCTAATCTTGATTTAATAAAGTAGAAGTAAAACCTCTGAGTCTAATACAATCTAATACACCCAGAGGAACAGACCAGTTTACAAACACAATCCAATATGTATTTTTGGAATTCATAAACAGTACCAAACTGCCATAGGAAGTATTCCTTCCTCTTCAATTTTTTGTAAGTGTTTAAGCAGGATTGGTGTTAATGCTCTTTGGAATGTTTGGTAAAATTCAACAATGAAGACATCTGGTTCTGAGCTTTTCTGTATTGAGAGGATTTTGATTACTGATTCAATATATTTAATTGTTATTGGTCTGTTGGGATCTTCTGTCTCTTCTTGATTCATAGTAGTTAGGTTTGTGCTTCTAGAAATTTGTCCATTTCATCTATACTATATTATTCGTTGGAATACAGTTATTCATAGACTTCACTTATAATCCTTTTTTTGTTGTTCTGTGGGGTTGGTAGTAATGTCTCCCATTTCATTTCTGATTTTATTCATTTGTCTCCTCTGTTTTCTTTCTTTGTCAGTGTAGCTAAAGGTTTGTTAATTTTATTGATCTTTCAAGAACTAACTTTTGGTTTCATTGATTCTATTTTTTTAAATTCCCCATTTCATTTATTTCTGGTCTAATCTTTGTTAATTCTTTCATTCTGTTAATTTTGGGTTTAGTTTGCTCTTCTATTTCTTTTTACACCAGGCATTATGTTAAGTCACTGATTTGAGATCTTTCTTCTTTTTTAATGCAAGCATTTAGAGCTGTAAGTTTCCCTCTCAGCATTGCCTTTGCCAAATCCCACAAGTTTTGAAAAACTCCCAATAGATTCTTTTTTTCCTGCCAGTTCCATTCTGCTGTTGAACCCCTCTAGGGAATTTTTTATATCAGTTATTGTGTTCTTTAGCTCTGTTCCATTATTTTTTAAAATTTCTACCTCTTTATTGAGTCTCTCATTTTGCTCACACAACATTTTCCAGGAGTCCCTTTGTCCTTTCTCTGTGTATTCTTTTAGCTCTTTGGGCATTTTAAAGACAATTTTTATAAATTCTTTGTCTTGTATGTCCATGGTCTGGTCTTCTTCTTTGATTGTTTTTGATATTATATTTGGAAGGGCCATCATTTCCTGTTTCTTTGTTTGTCTTGTAGTCTTTTGTTGCACACTGTGCATTTTAATGTTTTATTGTGTTAACTCTGAAATTTAGTCTGTGTTATCTGTTCTTTCTTTGTACCCAGCTCCAGATATGACAGAAATTTCCTTGAGTGCAAGGATCTAACAAAAGCAAACAAATCAATGCAAAAAATACACCTTTCATGGTGTTTTCAAATTGGCTCTGTATTGACTGATGCAATCATACTGATTTTAGCCTTTGTACCAAGTAGATCAACATGAGGCAAAATTCAAAGTCCTCTCCAGTATTTTTTTAGATGTATTTTGTTCCATTCATGTGCTTGTTTCCTTAGGACATTCCCTGTTTACAGAGATCTGAATGCCCCCTCTTTTCCTATGACAATAGACTTTCCCTCCCTCCTGAGTTCTCTTAAAACCAGTAATCTTTTGCCCCAGGCTGATTTGCTTTAATTGTTTCTTACACTGATAGAGCTGCTTGTATGTTGCTTCTGAATGCTGGGCAAGTTCTGCAGTGGAGAATCAGAGACAAATGCTCTGTTCAGTCCTTCAGGCTGCCACCAGCTAGTTTGTCACAGACATATGTGCACTTCAGTATATGTATAGGGATTACTCTGTTCTCTCTGGTCAGGGCCAGGAACCCATGCTGAGAGTACAAGCCAGCTTCACACTCCATTGTGTAAGGAGTTGGGACCAGCAAGAGCTCCAAGAAGATTTCCTGCTATTTTTAAGTTGCTATTCTTGATTAGGTGCTTGCCCAGTTATTGCAACCTTTAGTTATTTTCCTGAGCTTTGAGGAAGATGGTTTTTCCAGTTTTTGCTAGTAATTCAATGATTCTAAGTAGGAACAGAATCTGGAGTGTCTCATCCCACCATCTTGGTTGACCAGAAGTCTTTTTAAAAAAAATCTTACCTTCTGAAATTTTAAAATGTGTTAACATTTTAGATTATGTACTATAAAATACATTCAGATAATGCATTTTACTTTATCTAAAACCTAAAAGTGGTGAAATGAATTGATGGTGAGTGAGTGATATAGTTTTGATGATATTGTAATCCAGACATGAGAAGGGGAAAGAGAACTAACACTTTTCTAGCATTTTTGATCAAGGTTCCATGCTAAGTGCTTTAAATAGTACATATCATTTAATACTTATAAGAACTATTTTAAGTTTTAAGTGAGCATTATTCTGAGGTTGGACTAAATAACATTGCCATTTTTATAGCCAAAAATGATTGAATATTGGCAATTTTGAATGGTTCAACCTGATATTGTTCTCTTTTTATAGAGGAGAAAACTGAAGCATAAGAGATTAAGTAATTTTCTCAAATCACAATTTTATGACTCCCAAATCCTTTCATATTCCACTATACTGGGCTGTCTTCCAAAGAAGCACTGTCATTACTTCCTTGTTTATGCTGGAGAAAACACTTAATATTTTGACGCCATGGTTTCCATATCCACAAATGATCTAATAATATCTACCTACTACTTTATAGGATTATAATTAGGACCAGATGAGTTTCTATGTAAAATTGTTTTGGGAACATGTCCTAGAAGTATATTATATTCTTGTTTATCAGTCTAGGAATGTGGCCAAAAGATATAACATCAACCAATTGGAAAACATGTAACTTTCCTTGGTATAAATTATATCTTTATAGTCTCTCTCTTAAAATGTCTTAAATTTCTTATAATTGGAAAAATTATCTTTTGATTTAGAAAAAGAATTTCATAGTTTATTAATATATTGCCTTTATCAGCTGATAGGATTAGAATGGTATAAATGTTACTGACTACTTTCACAGGTGTAGTGTTTGTTCAATTTACTGGAATATTTAGGAAGTTTGACCAATAATAATTTTATGGTATCCACATTACTGAGTGTAGTTTTAAAATTCATAGTAAGTTCTCAGTAAATATTTAAAGAATGTCAGAATATAGAAAGTAAAGAAGAAAGAATAAGAGATTTAAAAAAAGGTCTTACTATAAATTCTGCAGAAGAACTAATAGAATGTCATCCCAGCCTTCTAATTTTCTGAAGATTATCTTACTAGGAAAAAAGTATAGCAATGATTATGAAGCATTCAAATAAGTAAGAGAAATTGGTTTTATTTTAATGTGTGTGTGTGTGTGTACATTCTCAATGTGCACTTCACCTTTCACTCTAGTGGGTGTGGCAGTTTGAGGTTATTTTATGAATCCCCAAAAAGATTATGTTTGTAAGCTAATCTAGTCTTATGAATGTGATATCTTTTGATTGCATTAAATTCAGCTAAGGAGCTTTTGATTAGATTACTTGATAAGATCACTTCAGGGCTTGCAGCTAAAATAGGGAAGAAAATGAAGAAACTAAGAGAGGAAACCCAGAGCAGAAGGCAGCAACGAGCCAGAGATTTCCTGCTATCTTGCTTCAAAATGTAGCAACTGACTTTGGTGAGAAAGCACATCTTATGGTGCCTTGAGTTGGACTTTTCATGGCCTTGGAACTGTAAGCTTTTACCCCAAATAAATACGTTTAATAAAAGTCAACAGATTTCTGGTACTTTGCATCAGCACCCCTTTGGCTGACTAATACAGTGGGCCTACAGCACATATACGCCACGAAATCCACTGGGTGCTAATGAAGCAATGGGAACAAAACAGAACAAAACATCCTCACCCTAGCTCATGCTGTAATCTAGAGTCTCTGCCTGGTGGATTGATTTCATGGAATTCATTTCAATAGGTTCTTGAGTAGAATGTGAAGAGAATGAAAGGACAGTTTCATCTGGGTTATAGTCAAGGAACATTTACAGGTACAGGAAATTGTATGGCTGCTTTAGGGACATACTCAAGGTTTGACAAAAATTATAATGTTTACATGACTGGCTCCAACTGCCTGTATATCAGAAGTTTGAGTATCAGAGATTAAAGAGGCATATGTGCTATAAGGAGGGAGCATAGCAAACCTGAGCAGGGATGAGAATATAGTATTTTCAGGTGTGAATCACTAGCCATTGGTTCTCTGTTCCCAACCCCACTAATCCTGGGATTTCCAGAGTCCAATGTTTGCCCAGTTTTGTTTTTCAGCAGAATATACTGTACAAAACCAAAAAGCTTAGCATGGGTGGTATTAGGGAAGTCACAGATATCTGTTAAGAGACCATCTCCCAGCCCTTGCCTACCCCCAATCTCCTCCTCTAGTGTTGTTTCCAACTCACAACCTGAGAGAGATGTTAAAGTCCAATGAAAATGCCTCATCAGACCTTCAACCCAGAAACCAGTAGCAAGCAGCCCCAGATGCTAATCAAGGCAGGGATACTCAGTGGCAGGGTCCCCACCCCACGACATGGATAAATACTGCACTCAAATATAGATCTGTCTCTCTTCTCTGGCACGAAGTGGGTCGTGCAGAGCTGCCATCCATCAACCCTCACCTGGAGCAGTTTTTGTCCAACCTGAGAGACCAGCTGTGATGGAACTTCTTTCCCTGCTCTTTTGGACTATTTCTAGAGTATAGGTAACAAAGAGGTTATTTGCCCTTTTGGTCTCTTTATGCTGGGCAAGTAATAAAGAGGTTATTAGCTGAAAGTTTCCATTTTGTCCATGATCCTGTGTTCCCATGTTAAACCATTGTCGCAACTCACTCTGCAGATGGTAAATGCAGCTTACATGTTAGTTAACTGTAGAAATACTTTTCAAAATAGAGGTGCCCTTGGTATTAAACTGTTGATGTACTTATAAAGGTTAGCAATTTCCGCTCAGAGAATGAGCTTCTACCTACTAAGACTATAGTTGATTTATATATTAATAATAATAATTGTTTTTTCATTTTAAAAACAATTTATTGAAGTATATCATCCATACTTGAACATACATAAACAATAAATGTATAGTAAAAGTTATGAACTTACAAACCAAACATGCATAACACCATACAGGGCTCCCATACATCATCCCACCACAAATACCTTGTATTGTTATGAAACATTTGTAACAAATTATGAAAGAGCATCTTCAAAGTATTACTCCTAGCTGTAGTTCCTATCTTACATTTGGTGTATTAAATAATGATAAATTTAATACAGAAGTGATTATTAGTAGGTACCTTATATATCTAATTAGAAGGATTTGGGTAATAACAAAGTCTGAGAATATGAGCCTGAATACATTATTCAATGTTTGAGAGGTGCCTAAGAATACATGAATGTGGGGAGTTTGCATAATTGACTAGAAATCACATTGCAGTGGGCCATCAGAATCAGAACATCCACTGGGGCAAAGGCCAGAGTCTGGGACATGCTCAGGGTATGCTGGGTAATGGCAGGCAGGAAGTCACTGCTCTTCACATCCTGACTTTGCCACTTTATAAAGAAATCCACTCAGCACTAGGTGAGATGAAGATTTGGTGACAGGCCTACAAAGATCAGGAAGAGTAATTATGTGCATATATGGGTGTGCATACATGTGCCTGTATACATAACAAGGACTAACAAAAAGTTGAATTATTTAAATTGAATTTTCAAATATCATAACAATGAATTCTTTTTCTCAGATATTTCTTCATGGGGTTTCACATCTCTCAAACTAGCATTTTTTAAAAATTGTATTTGAATTTCATAAAGTATAAGACTGAATTCATTTAGCCTGATTATTTTTGTGTAATAGAGGTTGGTAGTGGGTTGTTGTATAAAGCAACTCCTTCAGTCATGGGTATCTAACAGAAGGGAGGATTTCAACAGGAACATATTGTGGGGAATCCAAGGGTAGAAGTAGGGATGGAAATGGCATGAATTTTGGGAGTGTTGATTCACCCATGCAAAACTTTCAAAGTGATTCTCTCTTTTTTCCCCACATGGGAAATGATGCTGGTGTTAACTGACCAAGAATCGAAAACCTTGGCTCCATTCAGAATTTCTGCTCAGTAGGTACCACAGTTGAAAACTGCCTGATGCAGTCTTCTTGGCAAAGGGTGTCCTATGGCAACAATGGTAAATGCATGAAGAAAAAGTAGTCTTATGGAGCCAAGATTTTTATTTATTTATTTATTTTTAAAGACACTTTAGCGTACGTAAATATTGCATCAAAAATATAGGGGATTCCCATACACCCTTCCCCCTCCCCCTCCCACACTTTCCCCGTTAATAACATCTTTTGTTAGTGTAGTACATTTGTTATAATTGATGATCACATACTAAAGCATTGCTACTAACCATGGACTATAGTTTACATTATAGTTTACATTTTGCCCTGCACAATTTTATAGGTTTTGACAAAATGTATAATGACCTGTATCTGTCATTGCAATGTCATGCAGGACAATTCCAATGTCCCAAAAATGCTCCATGTTACACCTATTCTTCCCTCTCCCTCCCCTCAGAATCTCTGGTGGCCACTGTCTTTATAGCAATGCTACTAGTTCTTCCATTGCTTTAATAATAATAATTCTACTTTAGTCCATAGCTGTATTCTCCTTGTGTCTGTTCATTCCTCAGTCTTGAGGATTTGGGGATGGTGATGCTCACTCTGTTTCTGATTGAGAAGGTAGAGCCAAGATTTTTGATTCTTTGCCAGTGTAACACCAGAAGGAGTAAAACCATTTGTGATTCAAGCACTCCTGTGGCTGGGGGAGACATTTGGGTCAGTAGTGCTAGTTTCACAAGAATGAACAAAAATACAGGTTTATCAAAACTGTGTTACAGTTTTGTGAGCTCAGATTTCAAATAGCATCCTCTGCCCTGTATCTTACACAACTGTTTTCTTTCTACACTTAGGCCCTGATGTTGAGGCCTGATTCCTTTTTTAACCCCAACTGTTAATTCTTTCAAGAGCTTGCTATCTTGGCTCCCCTTGCAATTTTGTTGCTGTTGCCTCTCCTCTTTCTCAGCTGGGAAGACAAACACATTAGAATGCTTTGCTAATCCTAAAACTACAAGTGTATATGTGTGCATGTGTGTGTGTTGGTGGCGAAGTGGAGAGTGTCACCTGCTCCAATCAGTAGAAACCTTCATCCTTAGCCAACCCCACTTCTATATTTTAAAATATGTAGTGCATGATGCACCTAGATAGTCAATAAATATTCATTTCTTTTCACCTCTGTATTAGCATCTCTCCTGGAGCAAGCCAGTTAGGTTTTTTTTTTGTTTTCTTTTAACATTTAAAAATTTATGTTGACGGAATATTTTCTTTGTGTTTTTTTTTTTTTTTGCTCTCGTTTTTTTTGTTGTTGTTTATTTGTTTATTTATTTTTTTTACTAGAGAAGTTGTGACTTTACAAAACAATCATACATACCACACAGGATCCCCATACATCATCCCATCACCAACACCTTCCATTGTTGTGACACATTTGTTATAAATGATGAAGGAACAGAGTCATGATATTACTGCTATCTATAGTCCATAGCTTATATTTGGTGTACACATACAATCCTTCATCTATAATCTCTCTGCTTGGATATGTTTGTCTGAGACATAGCCACCTATCATTCGAGATACAGTGATTTAAAATTTGAAGAATTATGGCTTTTCCATACCGGATGGCCACCTGAAGCCTCAATTCCTTACTCTGCTAGTAACAGATACAGGTTGTGACATTCAGAGGCAAAACACAAAAGTTGCCCTGAGCTTTCTAGCTGAATCTGATTCTGAGATTCAGATTTCTACAGGTCACTTAAAGGCTCAGTCCCATGTACTGAGTGGATGAAAGCACACACTGCATCTCTGGAAGGTTCTGTTTTGGCAGCCTTCCAGATACTTTTCTGGATGAAGGAAGGGAGCACAGCATCATGGGTATCAAGCAGCCTAGATTCATTTCCTAACTTTACATGGGATTCATTTTTGCACCTTGGGGGAAATAATATTGGTTTCAATTCAAATCACTTGAAAGTAATTTAAACCACTCCTCCTACCCTACCACCAAAATATCCACATTTCTTTTCCCTTATTATTAGATGATCCTGTTTTAGATGCAAAGAAATGATTTTTAAGGCATGTAAGAGAATTTAACTGACTAGTTAAATTAGTTCATAATTGTTAATTACAAGTGCTTTTGAAGGTTTTGAAAACCTAGGCAAAAGAAATGGTCTCTTCTGAAAGTTGAGAAATGATTTAGAGTCAGGTAAACTTGGTTTGGAACCTACTTCCATTCAAAGAGGTTGGGAAAGTTTGACTTTCAGAGCCTCCATTTTTTTTATTTGCTACAAACCTACTTGAGCCAGCTAGTTTTATACCTATCCAGATGGGAGAGATTAGGAAGAAAGTGGTAGAGATATTTTCTCTGCTTTGTAGTTGTGAGAAGGAATTGCCAATGTTTCCTTGGGCAAGAAGGATAAAATTAGGCAAGCAACTGTAATAATTGTGTGATGATAGATTTTTAAAACCTTGGGGACCTTACTTTTTCCTTCAACAATTTAAGATTTTTGGACTAAATCAGGTCCAAATTAGGACCCTTAGAGAGTAAAAGGGTGAGGCAATAATAATTAACAGGCATTAATAGATCTGTAACAGATGTAGAAAAAGTGTGTGTATTTTCTCCAACATCCCAGGCATTCTTGGAAATTCTAACTTAACTGGTCTGGACTCTGGCTTCAAAAGCATACCAGGTGATTCTCATAGGCAGCTCACTTGTGAATCATTGGAATCTTCCAACTCTTGGAGTCCCTTGCGCTATGTCTAATAGAACCTTGCATCTTTTGTACCCTGAAGCCAATAATTGCCTCTGGGTGGGTATGCAAATGTTGGATATTTGTGTTTTATATATACTAAGTCAGCATTATTTATTCACTGCTTTCTCTAAGCTCTCTTTCCACACTTTCTCTTTCCTTCCTTCCTATAGAGATCAAAGGAGGGCAGGAGTTAGAGGAAAACTCTTGAGGCCCATTTTGCTTATTTTTTTCCTCATGAGAAACTCAATTCAAAAGCAGCCTCTCTGGAACCATGGCCTACCACAGAGAAAGCAGATTTAAAAAGTATTGTGGTATGGTATATTGTGGTATGGTATGATTAGCCTTGGTTATTGACCATGGTTAGTAGCAATGCTTCAATATTTGTACAATTGTAACAAATGTATCATCCCATGTAAAATGTTATTATTAAGGGAGAGGGGGAAAGAGGGAGGGCATTGGGCATACTGAAATCCCTTATATTCTCTATATGATTTTTCTGTAACCTAAAGCTTCTTTGAAGATAAAACAAACAAACAAAAAAACCACACTGGGAGAATATACAGAAGAAAATGTCACTGTACATACAAGACAACCGATCTTACAGTGATGAAAGACATAATGTCTAATATATTTTTTTGTATTTTATATATTATTTTTAAAACTAGCCTTATTATTTCATTTTCTTTTATTTTTATTTGGTTATTTTCTTGGTTTTATCTTTGGAGAGGTTTTGGGTCACAGAAGGGTCACAACTGTGGCAGGGGAGGATTATGGGTACAGAGTGTCCTTAATGGGGAAATACATGGGAGGGGGTTCATCTGGGGCATGCCTCTAAGGCATATGAATGTGTTCAAGTGTTCATGGAGCATTTTTCACAGTGGGTGGAGATTCACACCAAAAGAATATCGAATTTCCATCATGGGGAGTTATGCTATGTTCGCTAATGGGCAGCAAGAATCCCCTGAGTAGAGGGGTGGTGCTTAGTGAAGGACGATGGGCCATTGAGCTGGGTACAATATTGATGATTGTACTTATGAAGCTTTTCTTTTGAAATTGAAACTTAGCTTAGTATTATATGTTGCCTAAAAGTTACTTCCTGAAGTCCTCCTTGTTACTCAAATGTGGCCTCTTTCTAAGTCAAACTCAGCATATAAATGCACTACCTTCCTCCTGGCATGGAACATGACTTCCGGGGATGAGCCTTCCTGGCACCAAGGGATTATTACCAAGCACCAACTAGCAATGCACCTGGAAAAAGACCTTGACCATAAGGGGGAAGTGGTAAATACAAATGAGTTTTTATGGCTAAGAGATTTCAAAGGGGGTCAGGAGGTCATTTCAGGAGTTACACCTATGCAAGTCTCAGCAGGATCTCATTGACTGCCACAGTAAATATTTCCTCCTGAGGGCTCTAGAGATATCCAGACACTATAAGCAAGGCAGACAGCTTAGGAGTTTGGCACCCTGCCAGTGGGCCTTACCTTGGAGTTTATGCTCCCTAGTGTGACAGAGTTGTACTCATTTGTGGTTTCTCTACACTTGGCTCTTCTGCCCCTTATATTTGAACCTATAGTTAGTGCTAGAGTTGATGGGTGTATGTCCAAGAGACTTAAATCTTTGAGCTGTCCATGTACCAGCTGTTGAGATTTCAGTCTCAACAGAGTTGCAACATCTACTCTCCAGTTCATTGGACTCACTCAGGACAACTAACAGGAGATGATTATGGACAATGACCATCTCAAGGAACAGAGAGACTCTGCAACTGCAAGTAAGATAGTTCCACCCATCTGCCCCGTGGGATCTAAGCCCCCTCTCAATTAGAGGCAGAGTGAGCATCACCATCCCCAAATCCTCAAGACTGGGGAATGAACAGTGAACTAAAGTAGACTTACTATTATTCTATTATAGACTTCTTGTTATTTTAGCAATGGAAGAACTTTTATCATTGATGTGGAAGCAGTGGTCAATGGAGGTTCTGAGGGTAGGGACAGGAAAAATAAGTGTGATATGAGGGCATTTTTGGGATATTGGAATTGTCCTGCATTATGTTGCAATGATGGATACAAGCCATTATATATTTTTTCATAGCTTACAAAATTGTGCGGGACAAAGTGTAAGCCATAATGTTAGCTATTATAATCCACGGTTAGTGGCAATGCTTCAATATGTGTTCATCAATTGTAACAAATGCACCACACTAATGAAGGATGCTATTAGTGTGGGAGGGGGAAAAAGCAGGGTATTGGGAATCCCCTATACTTTTTATATAACATTTATGTAATCTAAAGTTTCTTTAAAAAAAAAAAAAAAAAA
>JAQZBX010043296.1:0-21723 GCA_029593785.1 Cabassous unicinctus | reverse complement strand
CTCATCATTCTAGCCTTCTAAATCATTATATATATATTCCTCTATTTGGTTTCCAAGCCTATTCTAGGTACTCCACTTTTTTTCCTAGTACTCTACACTGCATAAACAAGTTAAATATTCATTTCACAAAGTTCTATTTGGCCTCTCTATTAACTTTCATTACTATTACTCTTATCCTTCTTCCATTCTCACATCTTTTGTTTCCTCTGGCACTAATCTTTACCCTTCAAGTTAACATAGAAAGAAGCATTGATACAAAATAAGAAGAAAATGTGTCAAAGAGAAAACTTAACACACACACAGAATCACCAACTAAATAAAACTCTAGAGGAGAGAGAAGCTAATCAACTGAATTAACCCAGCAAGATAAAATGATGACTAGAGGGCAACAAAAAATTACAAACCACACTGAGAAACCAGAATATATGGACCACTCCAAAGAACAAACTAAAATCCAGGAATATATGCAGTACATCGAACAACTAATCAAAGATTCCCAAACAAATATCATGAACCATCTTAATGAAGTGAAGGAGGAGATTAAGGATATGAAGAAGAAACTGAGAGAACATACTGAAGAAATGGTACACATACACAAAAAGATAACGGATATGATGGTGATCAATGGCACAACCCAAGAAATAAAAAGATGCTGGAGTCACACAACAGCAGATTTGAACAGGCAGAAGAAAGAATTAGTGATGTGGAACACCATACAGCTAAAATCAAACAGATAGTCGAACAGATAGACAAAAAAAATAGAAAAAATCCAGCAGGGACTCAGGGATTTAACTGACAACACAATATGCACAAACATATGCATCATGGGCATCCCAGAGGCAGAAGAGAAGGGAAAGGGATCAGAAGGAGGGTTGAAGGAAATAATGGCTGAAAACTTCCCAACCCTATTGAGAGAGATGGATGTACAGATCCAGGAAGCAAAGCGCACTCCAAACAATATATATCCCAACAGGCCGACTCCAAGACACATACTTGTCAAAATATCCAATGCTCAAGACAAAGAGAAAATACTCAATGCAGCAAGAGAAAAGAAAACTATCACATACAAGGGAAGCACAATAAGATTAAGTGCTGATTTCACATCTGAAACCATGGAGGAAAGAAGACAGTGGTATGACATAGTCAAATACTAAAGGAAAAAATTTCCAACCACGAATTCTCTATCCAGCAAAACTGGAACTCAAAAATGATGCAGGTTTCAAAATAGTCACAGATAAACAGAAATTAAGAGAGTATGTCAATAAGAAACCAGCACTTCAAGAAATACTAAAGGAAGTTCTGAAGTAGAAAGGAAAAATCTAGGGAGAGAGAGTTGGAGGAGGGTTTCAAAACATCCAAAAAGAAAAAAACATAAACAAAACAACATATGACATACATTAATCCAGAGAAAATATATCTGAAGTAAGAAATTCATTGCGAGTAATAACATTGAATATTAATGGATTAAATTCGCCACTCAAGAGACACAGATTGGCAGAATGGATAAAGAAACAAGTTCCATTTATATGCTTTTTTGAAGAAACCCACCTTCGACCCAGGGATTCAAGTAGGCTGAAAGTAAATGGCTGGAAAACAATTTTACAAGCTAACAATAGCCAAAAAAGGGCAGGAGTAGCTATACTAATATCAGACAAAATAGACTTTAAATGCAAATCTATTGTAAGAGACAAAGATGGACACTATATATTAGTAAAAGGGGCAATCTCTCAAGAAGAAAGAACAATCATAAACATTTACGCACATAATCGGGGTGCCTAAAACTATGTGAGGCAAACTCTAGAAAAGGTAAGTGGAGAAATAAATGCCTCTACAATTATAACAGGGGACTTTAATACACCATTATCATCATTAGACAGAACATCCAGACAGAGAATCACTAAAGAAACAGAGAATCTCAACTATACATTGGAGGACATGGACTTAATGGACATATACAGAACATTACACCAAAATAGAGCAGAATTTACATCCTTCTCAAGTGCACATGGATCTTACTTCAAGATAGACCACATGCTAGGTCACAGAACGACTCTCAACGAATTCAGAAAGATTGAGATTACACAAAGTAATTTCTCTGATCACAATGGTATGAAATTGGAAATCACTAAGGGCCAGAGAAACAGGTTAGGCACAAGGAGATGGAAGTTAAACAACACACTCTTAGACAAACTGAGGGTCAAGGAGGAAATCTCAAAAGATATCAGTAACTACCTGGAAACTAATGAAAACGACAAAACTTATCAAAACCTATGGGATGCAGCGAAAGCAGTCTGGAGAGGGAAGTTCATAGCCATAAATACATATATTAAAAATGAAGAAAGAGCTAAAATTGAAGACCTACTGCACACTTTGAGGAATTAGAAAAACAACAACAAACTAAACCTAAAGGAAGTAGAAAGAAGGAAATTACAAAGATCAGAGAAGAACTAAATGAAATAGAGAATAAGAAAGCATTAGAAAAATAAACAAAACCAAAAGCTGGTTCTTCGAGAATATCAATAAATTTGACAAACCTTTAGCCAGACTAACAAAGAAAAAGAGAGAAGAGATGCAGAAACACAAAATAAGGAATGAGCAAGGGGATATCACTACTAACCACACAGAAATATACAGTATCATAAGAGGATACTTTGAAAAATTATATGCCAACACGAATGATAATTTAGAGGAAATGGACAAGTTTCTAGAAATGCACAAACAGCCTATATTGATGAAAAAAGAAATTGATGAACTCAACAGTCCAATTACAGGTAAAGAGATTGACTAATTCATCAAAAACCTCCCAACTAAGAAGAGCCCAGGGCCAGATGGCTTCACAGTTAAATTCTACCAAACATTTCGGAAAGAGATAACACCAATTATACTTAAGCTCTTTCAAAAAATAGAAGTAGAAGGAATATTGCCTTACTCATTCTAGGATGCCAAAATTACCCTCATACCAAAATCAAACAAAGATACAACTACAAAGGAAAATTAAAGACCAATTTCTCTAATGAACCTAGATGCTAAAATCCTCAACAAAATACTTACTAATCGCATTCAACAACATATCAAATGGAATATACACCATGGCCAAGTGGGTTTCATCCCGGGTATGCAAGGATGTTTCAATATAAGAAAATAAATCAATGTAATACACCACATAAACAAACCGAAAAAAAAATCACATGATCATCCCCATAGATGCAGAAAAAGCATTTGACAAAATACAGCACACTTTCCTGGTATAAACACGGCAAAAGATATATATAGACGGAAACTTTCTGAATATGATAAAGGGTATATATGAAAAACCCAAAGTTAACATCATCTTCAATGTTGAAATCCTAAAAGCCTTCCCTCTGAGATCGGGAAAAAGACAAGGATGCCCACTATCACCACTCCTATTCAACATTGCCATAGAATTACTTGCTCTATCACTGAGGCAAGAAAAGGATATAAAAGGCATCCATATTGGAAAAGAAGAAGTAAAAATTTCATTATTTGCAGACGACATGATCTTGTACATAGAAAGCCCAGAGAAATCTACAACAAAGCTCCCAGAACTTATAAAAGATTTCAGTAATGTTGCAGGCTATAAGATCAATGCTCAAAAATCAGTAGCATTTCTGTACACCAATAATGAGCAATCGGAGGAGGGAAACAAGAAAAAAATGCCATTTACAATAGTAACTAAAAGAATCAAATACCTAGGAATAAATATAACTATAGATGTAAAGGACTTATATACAGAAAACTACATAACACTGTTAAAGGAAATCAAAGTAGACTTAAATAAATGGAAAAATATTCCCTGTTCATGGATAGGAAGATGAAACATCATCAAGATGTCTATCCTACACAAACTAATCTACAGATGTAATGCAATCCCAATAAAAATCAACACTATATATTTTAAGGAACTGGAAAAACTAACCACAAAATATATTTGGAAAGGTAAGATGCCCCGAATTCCCAAAGACATATTGAAAAAGAAAAATGAAGTTGGAGGTATCACATTACAGGACTTGAAAACATATTACAAAGCTACAGTGATCAAAACTGCATGGTATTGACACAAGGGTAGACCTGCTGACCAATGGAATCGAATTGAGAGTTCTGATATAGACCCTCGCATATACAGTCATCTGATGTACGACAAGGCTTCCAAGCCCACTCATTTGGGAGAGAATAGCCTCTTTAACAAGTGGTGCTTGGAGAACTGGATATCCATTTCCAAAAGAATGAGAGAAGAATACGATCTCACACCTTATACAAAAATCAACTCAAGATGGATCAAAGATCTAAATATAAGAGCCAAAACCATAAAGACCTTGGAAGAAAATGTAGGAAAGCATCTACAGGGCCTTGTAATAGGAAATGGTTTCATGAACTTCACAGCCAAAGCACGAGCAGCAAGTGAAAAAATAGATAAATTGGAACTCCTCAAAATTAAAAACTTCTGCCCCTCAAAGGAAGTTATTAAGAAAATAAAAATGCAGTCTACCCAATGGGAGAAAATATTTGGTAACCATATATCTGATAAGAGCCTAATATCCTACATATATAAAGAAATCCTACACCTTGAAAATAAAAAGACAAACATTCCATTTAAAAAATGGTCTAGTGACCTGAAAAGACACATCTCTAAGGAAGAAATACAAATGGCTAAAAAGCACATGAAAAAATGCTCGACATCGCTTGCTATCAGGGAAATGCAAATCAAAACTACAATGAGATACCATCTTACACCCATCAGAATGGCAGCTATTAAAAAAACAGCAGACTCTAAGTTTTGGAGAGGATGTGGAGGAATTGGAACCCTCATCCACTGCTGTTGGGATTGTGGAAAGCTCTAGCCACTGTGGAGGACAATTTGGCAGTTCCTCAGAAAACTAACAATAGACCTTCCATATGATCCAGCGATTCCACTGCTGGGCATATACCCAGAAGAACTGAAAGCAAAGACAGGAACAGATATATGCACACCAGTGTTCATAGTAGCATTGTTCACCATTGCCAAAAGTTGGAATCAGACCCCGTGCCCATCAACAAATGAATGGATAAGCAAAATGTGGCACATACGTACAATGGAATATTACTCAGCTGTAAGAAGGAATAAAGTGCTAACACACGGAATGACTTGGATGAATCTTTAAGACCTTATGTTGAGTGAGGAAAGCCAGGCATTGAAGGAAGAACAGTATATGACCTCACTGATTTGAACTGAGGAAAGAGAGCATTCTCTGAGAACCATTGTCTGAAAGATAGGTTAACAAGGGAGAGAAAGAGAAGAGTAGGCAGTGAGCCATCAGCCATATGGACTTAATCTATGGTAAAGGGATATAGTATAGTTGCATATTGAAGGATAGGACAGATGGGTGGTGATATTACTGGGTTTGGTGGTGCAGGGTTGACAGATGGGTAGATTTGGAAGGGCATGTAACTATGAATCTTGTCATTCCATGAGTCAAGACTGCGGACTGTCATATGCCACAGGGGGATGTGGTGGAAGGAACAGCTAATATCCAATGGGGTATTTAGTGGTCACGGGAAATGTTTCTCATTGCCTTACAGTAATGGACACCCGACATGGTAAATATCATCAAAAATTATTAAACTGTACAGCCTAATTGTAAACTATACTGTAAACCATCAACAATGCTTAGTTGCTATACTTTACTACCTGTATAACTGTTATAACAATGCTAACACCAATTAAAAAAAGGTTTTAATATGGGGCGGGGAAGGAGGAGGGAGTTTGAGTATGTGGGAGTCTTTTGTATTCCGTGTGTGACTCTGCTGTGACCTAAAATTTCTTTGAAAATTAAATGAAAATTTGAGAGTCACTGGGGAATGAGAGGGGCAAGGTGTCATGGTACATTGGACATACAATAGTGCATTGATAAAAGGAAAAAAGAATAATTTTTAAAAAGATTTTTTTTATTTTTTCCCATTTTTTTGAATGTCCAAATCCACTAATTATATTTTATTTTTAATTTAGTTTCTTTTTTTCTACTTCTGAGCTTCCTTGTACTTATCCCTTGCATTTTAGCTTATCATTATTATTTCTTTTTCCTATTAATTTTATTTCGTTATTATATGGGCTTCATGTTCAGGGAAGGTTTGGATCACAGAAGGGCTACAATAGGGGCAGTAAAATTTCATTGGTGTGGGGTGTATGGGTTGTGGGATTCATGGGAGTAAGGTTATCTGAATATACATGAAAGATATATAAAATTGTTCAAATGATCAAGGGATGGGGCATGGTCACAGAGGGCAGAGAATCCCTCAATAAATGAGAGAATCTGAATTCACAGCCTGGAGAACTCTGCCACATTCTCCGAGGGAGTAGCAGCAGTCCCGTGAGTGCAGAGGCAGTGTCTGGCAAAAAAAAGATGGCCAACTGATGGGTTCCTTTTATTGAGGACAAGCTTTATGAGTCTTTGCTCATGTAATTGAAACTAAACCTAGTGTTATAGGGTGCCTAAGGGTTGCTATCTGAGAGCCTCCTTGTTGTACAAAAGTGGCCTCTCTAAGCCAAACTCAGCATTTCAATGCATTACCTTCCCCCCAATGTGGGACATGACTCCTGAGGATGAGCCTCCTTAACAAAGAGGGATTAATACTAGTACAAACTGGCAACATGATCGGAAGAAAACTTGAATAAAAGGGGGAAAGAGTTAAGAGAAATGAGTTTATGTGGTTAAGAGACTTCAAAGAAAGTTGGGAGTTCATCCCAGAAGTAATGCTTATGCACACCTCAATAGGATCTCATAGAACACCAAAGTGGATATCACCCCACAAAGAGGGGCCCCTGAGGGCTCTGGAGACACCCAGGTCCTATATAAGTGGGGATAGCCACAGGGATTGATCCCTTATTAGTGGACTCCTCTTTGAAATCTGTTCTCCTGAGAGTGACAGAGTCAGACTCATATAAGTCCTCCCTGCACATGGTCCATCAGTCCCTTCTATTCAAACCTATATGTGATGCTTGAGATTTTAGGTGTACTTAAAGAGACTGGAGACTCTGGCTTACCTATGTGCCAGCTGTGCCTGCAATCTCGGTGCAGCTGCCATGCCTACCCTATAGCTCAATGGAGTCATCCAAGTCATCTGGAGAGGAGACGACTAAGGGCAATGGCCATCCAAGGGAATGGAGAGGGCCTGCAGCTGCAGGCAGGATAATCCAGTCCACCATATCCATGGAATATAAGCCTTCTCTCACTTGGAGGTGGAGTGGACATCACCATCCTAAACCCCGCAGGATTGGGGGAAGAGTTATGGACTAAAATGGCATTGGTGATGTTCTGTCGTATATTGTGATTCAAGCAATGGAAGAAATTATAACAGTGAGGTGGAGACGGTGGCCATTGGACATTTTCGGGCCAGGGAGGGGAGAGGCAGTTGAAATACAGGGGCTTTGTGGGAGTTGGGTGTTGTCATGAGTGGCATTGTGGCGACAGATGGAGGCCATTTTACATCAGCATATACCACACGGAACTGTGTGGGAGGAGAGAGGGTGGTCTATGATGTGAAATGCGGTCTATGCTTGGTGACAAAGCCCCGGGATGTGTATATCCATTGCAGTTGATGTCCCACACTGATGAAGGATGTTGGTGTGGGATGTTGTGGGAGGTGTGGGAGGTGGGGAACATGGCAATCCCTGAAACTTCTGTGTAATAGGTAATCTAAGTACCTAAAATATATATATATATATATATAATAACTTTTATGTAAGAAAATTCACAAATATGCATATGCTTTTGTATATCATTTTATAAATATTGGTATGTACTGTGAAAAATTTTGATTTATATGAACAATAAAAAGTAAAAAATTAAAATAAAATAAAATAAATCTTCAAAATGAATTGATAGTAATTGAAACATATGATGGTGTTTGTAAAAAAAAGAAATATGAATAACTGAAATGATATTATATAGAAAACTATAATAAAATAGCTTGCAAAAAAAACCTCAATGCATTCAGGCAACATTAGGGAAAACAGTATTTTCAAGTTGATTGTAATTGAAAACACATGCATAGCATAGTAAGAAACAAGAATCTTAATTAGATTTTGAAACTGAGGGACCGGCAGATTTGGCATAGTAAAAGCAGTGTTTTGCCATTCATTGTAAGTGAAAACAAGTGCATAGCTGCCAATTTAATGAGTATATTGCTTAGTTTTGAAAAGTAAAGAATCCAGTGTTTTGGCATAGTATTAGTTAAAAGTAGTGTTTTTACCTTGATAATCAGTGAATCGAAGCACATAGCAGCCTAATAAACAAGTATCTTACTTTACTTTCAAAGTTGAATTAACTGCAGCATTCACAGGGTGTTACGGGAAACCAGAGTTTTGAAGAGGAATTTAAGTGAAAACACAGGCATAGCAGCAAATAAAAGACAAATCTTATTTAGTTTTTTAAAGTGAGGAAACCACTACATTGGCATAGCTTTAGGCAAAAGCTATGTGTTGACATGTGAGTGAAAGCAAGGGCATAGCAGCCAAACAAACAAGAATCTTACTGACCTTTCAAACTTGAAGTAACTACTGCATTCAGAGAGACATAGGTGAAACCAGTGTCTCGAAGTTGTTTGTATATGAGTACACATGCAAATCAGCCAATGAAACTAGTTTCTTTTTGGTTTTCTAAAGCAAAGAACTCAATGAATTCGTCCAACGTTAGGTAAAAGCAGTGTTTACAAGTTGATTGTATTTGAAACACATGCTTAGCAGTGTAGGAAACAAGAATCTTACCTATGTTTCAAATCTGAGGAACCAGCAGCTTTGAGTGAAAGCAAGAGAACAGCAGCCAAACAAATAAGTATCTTACTCAACGTTCAAAGTTGAATTAACTACTGCATTCACAGGCTTTTAGTTGAAATCAGTGTTTTGAACATGAATTCAAGTGGAAACACAGGCATAGCATCAAATAGAACACCAATCTTATTTATTCTTGTAAAATGAAAAACCACTACATAGGCTTAGCCTTTTGCAGAAGCTGTGTGTTGACATGTGAATGAAAGCAAGGGCATAGCAGCCAAACACACAATAAACTTACATATCTTTCAAACTTGAATTAATAACTGCATTCACAGAGAGTTTGGTGAAACCTGTGTCCTGAAGTTGATTGTAAATGGATACACATGCAATTCAGCTAAAGAAACATGTTCCTTTATAGGTTTTCTAAAGCAAAGAAAAAATGCATTCAGCCAACGGTAGGTAAGGCAGTTTTTCAAGTTGATTGTAATTGAAAACACATTTATAGCATTGTAAGACACAAGAATCTTACTTAGATTTCTAATGTGAGGAACCGGCAGCTTTGGCAAAGTAAAAGCAGTGTTTTGTCATTCATTGTAAGTGAAAACAAGTGTATAGCTGCCAATGTAATGAGTATATTGCTTAGTTTTGAAAACTGAAGAAACCAGTGTTTTGGCATAGTATTAGTTAACAGCAGTGTTTTTACATTGATAAGGAGTGAAAGCAAGTACACAGAAGCCAAAAAAACCAAGTATCTTACTTAACATTCAAAGTTGAATTAACTGCTGCATTCACAGCCGGTTATGGGAAACCAGTGTTTTGAAGATAAGTTTAAGTGAAAACACAGGTATAGCAGCAAATAAAGCGCTAATCTTATTTAGTTTTGTAAAGTGAAACCGCTGCATAGGCTTAACCTTAGGTAAAAGCTGTGTGTTGACATGTGATTGAAAGCAAGGGCATAGCAGCCAAACAAACAGGAATCTTACTTACTCTTCAAACTTTAAGTAACTACTGAAATCACAGAGAGTTTTGTGAAACAAGTGCCTTAAAATTGATATTAAGTGAATACACATGCAAATCAGCCAATGAAAGAAGTTTTCTTTGTTGTTTCAGAAGCAAAGAACTCCCTGCATTCAACCAGCGTTCAGGAAATGCAGTGCTTTCATGTTGATTGTAATAGAATACACATGCATAGCAGTGTAACAAAGAAGAACCATACTTAGGTTTTGAAAGAGAGGAACCGGCAGTTTGGCAGGATAAAACCAGTGGTTTGTCATTCATTGTAAGTGCTAGCCAGTGAATCGCTGCCAAAGTCAGAGTATATTGCTTAGTTTTGAAAAGTGAAGAAACCTGTGTTTTGGCATATTATTAGGTAAAAGCAGTGTTTTTACATTTATAATAAATGAAAGCAAGTGCATAGCAGACAAACAAACAAGTATCTTACTTAACCTTCAAAGTTGAATTAACTGCTGCATTCACTGCCTGTTATGGGAAACCAGTAATTTGAACATCAATTTAATTGAAAACACAGGCATAGCAGCCAATAAAAGACAAATCTTATTTATGTGTGAAAACTCAATATACACTGACTTGGCTGAGCATTAGGTAAAATCCATGTCTTGTATTGTGAGGGAAAGCAAGGGCATAGCAGCCAAACAATCAATAATCTTAATTACCATTCAAACATGAAAGAAGTACTGAATTCACAGAGAGTTACGTGAAACCAGGGCCTTGAAATTGATTTTAACTGAATACACATGTGAATCAGCCAATGAAACAAATTTCCCTTTTGGTTTTCTGAAGCAAATAGATCCCTGCATTCAACCAATGTACAGGAAAAGCAGTGATTTCAAGTTGATTGTAATTATAAACACATGCTTAGCAATGTAAGAAACAAGAATCTTACTTAGGTTTCAAATTGAGGAACTGGCAGCATTTTTGGACATTCTTTGTAAGTGATAACCAGTGAATAGCTGCCAATGAGAGGCATATATTGCTTAGTTTTGAAAACTGAAGAAACCAGTATTTTGGCATAGCATTAAGTAAAAGCAGTGTTTTTACACTGATAATGAGTGAAATCAAGTGCACCAAAGCCAAGAAATAAATATCTTTTTTAACTTTCAAATTACAATTAACTGCTGCATTCACAGTCTGTTAAGTTTAACCAGTGTTTTGAACATGAATTTAAGTGAAAACACAGGCATAGCATCAAATAAAACACAAATCTTATATATTTTTGTAAAGTGAAGAAGCCACTGCATGAGGTTTGCCTTAGGTAAAAGCTGTAAGCTGAAATATGAGTGAAAGCAAGGGCAAAGCAGTCAAACAAACAAGAATATTACTTACTTTCAAACTTGAAGTAACTACTGCATTCACAGAGAGTTAGATGAAACCAATGTCTTGAAATACTTTGTAACTGAATACACATGCAAATCAGCCAATGAAACAAATTTCTTTTTTGGTTTTCTAAAGCTAAGAACTCAATGCATTCAGCCAACATTAGGGAATATCAGTGTTTTCAAGTTTATTGTAATTGAAAACACATGTATAGTATTGTAAGAAACAAGAATCTTATTTAGATTTCCAAAGTGAGGAACTCGCAGCTTTGGTGAAAGCATTGTTTTGACATTCATTGAAAGAGAAAACAAGTACATAGCTGCCAATGTAATGAGTATATTGTTTAGATTTGAAAAGAGAAGAAACCCATGATCTGGCATTGTATTAGGTAAAAGCAGTGTTTTTTTTCATCAATAATGAATGAAAAAAGGCACATAGCAGCCAAAAAACAAGTATCTTACTTACCTTTCAAAGTTGAATTAACTGCTGCATTCACAGTCTGTTAAGTGGAACCAGTGTTTTGGAGATGAATTTAAGTGAAAACACAGGCATAGCAGCCAAAAAAAGACAAACATTATTTAGGATTGTAAAGTGAAGAAAACACTTCATTGGCTTAGAATTACGTTAGACCCATGTATTGACATGTGAGTGAAATCGAGGGCAATGCAGACAAACAGAAAGTATCTTACTTACCTTTCAAAGTTGAATTAACTGCTGCATTCACAGCCTGTTATGGGAACCAGCGTTTTGAAGATGAATTTTAGTGAAAACACAAGCATAGCAATAAATAAAACACAAATCTTATTCAGGTTTGTAAAGTGAAGAATCCACTGGCTAGTCTTAGCATTAGTTAAAGCCGAATGTTGACATGTGAGTTAAAGCAAGGGCATAACTAACAAACAAACAAGAATATTATTTACCTTTCAAACTTGAAATAATGAATGCATTCACAGAGAGATAGGTGAAACCAGTGTCTTGAAATTGATTGTAAGAGAATACACATGCAAATCAGCAAGTGAAATAGGTTTATTTTTTTATTTTTTAAAGCAAAGACCTCACTGCATTCAGACAGCGTTTGGGAAAAACAGTGTTTTCCGGTTGATTGTAATGGAAAACACATGCTTAACTGTGTAAGAAACAAGAATCTCACTTAAGTTTCAAAAGTGAGGAACAGGCACCATTGGAAGATTTAAAGCAGTGGTTTGATATTCATTGTAAGTGATAACCAGTGAATAACTGCCAATGCAAGGAGTATATTACTTAGTTTTGAAAACTAAAGAAACCAGTGTTTTGGCATAGTATTAGGTAAAAGCAGGGTTTTTACATTGATAATGAGAGAAAGCAAGTGCACAGCAAAGAAATAAGTAACTTACTTAACTTTCAAAGCAGAAAATACTTCTGCATTCACAAGCTGTTAGTTGAAATCAGGTTTTGAACATGAATTTAAATGAAAACACAAGCATAACATCAAATAAAACACAAATCTTATTTAGTTTTGTAAAGTGAAGAAACCACTGCATTGGCTTAGCCTTAGGTAAAAGCCGTGATTTGACGTGTGATTGAAAGCAAGGGCATACCAGCCAAACGAACAAGAATCTTACTTACCTTACAAACTTGAAGTAACTACTGCATTCACGGAGAGTTTGGTGAAACTAGTGCTTGAAGTTGTTTGTAAATGAATACACATGCAAACCAGCCAATGAAACAAGTTTCTTTTGGTTTTCTAAAGCAAAGTATACAATGCATTCAGCCAACGTTAGGAAATAGCATTGTTTTAAAGTTGATTGTAATTGAAAACGCATGTATAGCATTCTAAGAAACAAAAATCTTACTTACATTTCTAAATTGAGGAACCGGCATCTTTGGCATAGTAAAAGCAGTGTTTTACTGTTCATTGTAAGTGCAAACAAGTGCATAGCTGCCAATGTAATGAGTATATTGCTTAGTTTTGAAAACAGACGAAACCAGTGTTTTGGCATAGAATTAGGTAAAAGCAATGCTTTAATTTTGGTAATGATTCAAAGAAGCACATAAAAGCCAAACAAACAAGTATCTTACTTAACTTTCACAGTTAAATTTACTGCTGCATTCAAATGCTTTTAGGTGAAACCACGGTTCTGAAATTGAATCTAAGTGAAAACACAGGCATAGCATCAAATAAAACACACCTTGTTTAGTTTTGTAAAGTGAAGGAGCCACATCATTGGCCTAGCCCTAGCTAAAAGCTGTGTTTGACATGGGAGTCAAGGGAAGGGTATAGCTGCGAAATAAACAAAAAACTTCTTTACCATTCAAACTTGAAATAACAACTGCATTCAAATAGAGTTAGGTAAAACCAGTGTCTTAAAGTTTATTGTAAATGAATACACATGCAATTCAGCCAAAAAAATTTCTTTTTTGGTTTTCTAAAGTAAAGTACTTAAGGCATTCAGCCAACGATAGGTTAGAGCAGTGATTTAAAGCTGATTGTAGTTGAAAACAAATATATAGCATTGTAAGAAACAAGAATCTTAGTAAGATTTTAAAAGTGTGGAACCGGCAGCTTGAAAATAATAAAAGCAGTGTTTTGTCTTTCAATGTAAGTGAAAACAAATGCACAGCTGCCAATGTAATGAGTATATTGCTTAGTTTTCAAGACTGATGAAACCAGTGTTTTGGCATAGTATTAGGTAAAAGCAGAGTTTTTACCTTGATAATGAGTGAAAGCAAGTGCATAGCAGCCATAAAAACAAAAATCTTACTTAAGTTTCAAAGTTGAAATAACTGCTGCATTCACAGCCTGTTAGGGGAAACGAGTGTTTTGAAGATTCATTTAAGTGAAAACACAAGCATAGCAGCAAATAAAAGACAAAACTTATTTATTTTTGTAAAGTGCAGAAACCCCTGCATTGGCTTAGCCTTAGGTAAAAGCTGTGTGTTGACATGTGAGTAAAAGCAAGGGCATAGAAGCCAAACAAACAAGAATCTTACTTACCTTTGAAACTTGAAGTAACTACTACATTCACAGAAAGTTAGGTGAAAGTGGTGTATTGAAATAGTATCTAAATGAATACACATGCAAACCAGCCAAAGAAACCAGTTTCTTTTCTGGTTTCCTAAAGCAAAGAATTCAATGCATTCACCAACGTTAGGGAAAAGCAGTGTTTTCAAGATGATTGTAATTGAAAAAAAACATGTATAGCATTGTAAGAAACAAGAATTTTACCTAGAATTCCAAGGTGAGGAACAGGCAGCTTAGACATAGTGAAAGCGGTGTTTTGACATTCATTGTAATGAAAACAAGTGTATAGCTGCCAATGTAATGAGTGTATTGCTTAGTTTGAAAAGTGAAGAAACCAGTGTTTTGGCATAGTATTAGGTAATAGCAGTGTTTTTACATTGATAATGAGAGAAAGTTAACTCAGAGCACCAAAATAAAAAGTATCTTACTTAACTTTCAATTTGAATTAAATGCTGCATTCACAGCCGGTTACTGGAAACCAGGGTTTTGAAGATGAATTTAAGAGAAAAAACAGGCAGTGCAGCAAATAAAAGGCAAATCTTATTTAGTTTTGTAATGTGAAGAAACATCTGCATTGGCTCAACCTTAGGCAAAAGCTCTGTGTTGACATGTGAGTGAAAGCAAGGGCAATGTAGCCAAACAAACAAGAATCTTGCTTTTCTTTCAAACTTGAAGTAATTACTGCATTCACAGAGAGAATGGTGTAACCATTGTCTTCAAATTGTTTGGAAATGAATCCACATGAAAATCAGCGAATGAAACAAGTTTCTTTTTTGGTTTTCTAAAGCAAATAACTCAATTCATCAGTCAACGTTAGGTTAAAGCAGTGTTTTCAAATTGATTGTAATTGAAAACACATGCATAGCATTGTAAAAAACAAGAATCTTAAATTTTGAAAGTGAGAAACTGGAAGCATTGGCATAGTAAAAACGGTGTTTGACATTCATTGTAAGTGAATACAATTGCATAGCTGCTAATGTAAGGAGTATATTGCTTAGTTTTAAAACTGAAGAAACCAGGGTTTTGGCATAGTGTTAGGTAAAAGCAGTGTTTTTACATTGATAGTGAGAGAAAGCAAGTGAATAGCAGGCAAAAAACAAGCATCTTACTTAATATTCAAATTTGAATTAACTGCTGCATTCACTGCCATTTATGGGAAACCAGTGTTTTTAGGATGAATTTAGGTGAAAACACAGGGATAGCAGCAAATAAAAGACAAATCATATTTAGTTTTGTAAAGTGCAGAAACCACTGCATTGGCTTAGCCTTAGTTAAATGCTGTGTGTTGACATATGAGTGCAAGCAATGATATAGCATCCAAACAAACAAGAATCTTACTTAACTTTCAAACTTGAAGTAACTACTGCATTCACCGAGATTTAGGTGAAACCAGTGTCTTGAAGTTTTTTGTAAATGAAAACACATGCAAGTCAGCCAAGGAAACAAGTTTCATTTTTGGTTTTCTATAGCAAAGAACTCAAGGCATTCAGCCAACTTTAGGGAAAAGCAGTGTTTTCAAGATTTCCGTAATTAAAAACACATGTATAGCATTGTAAGAATGAGGAATCTTACCCAGATTATAAAAGTGAAAACCGGCAGCTTTCGCATAGTAAAAGTAGTGTTTTGCCCTTCATTGTTAGTGAAAACAAGTGCATAGCTGCCAATGTATTTGTGTATATTGCTTAGTTTTGAAAACTGAAGAAACCAGTGTTTTGGCAGAACATTTGGTAAAAGCAGTGTTTTTACATTGATAATGAGTGAAAGTGAGCATATAGCAGCAAAATTAACAAGTATCTTACTCAACTTTCAAAGTTGAATTAACTACTGTATTCACTTCCTGTTATCGGAAACCACTGTTTGAAGAGGAATTTAAGTGTTAACAGAGGCATAGCAGCAAATAAAAGATAAATCTTATTTATATTTATAAAGTGAAAAAAAGACTGCATTGGCTTAGCCTTAGGCAAAGCTGTGTGTTGACATATGAGAGAAAGCATGGTCATAGCACCAGAGTAACAAGAATCTTACTTACCTTTCAAACTTGAAGTAACTACTGAATTCACAGAGGGATAGGTGAATCTGGTGTCTTGAAGTTGTTTGGAAATGAATACACATGCAAATCTGCCAATGAAAGAAGTTTCTTTATTGTTTTCTCAAGCAAATTACTCAATGCATTCAGCCAACGTTTTGGAAAGCAGTGTTTTCTCATTGACTGTAATTGAAAACACATGTATAGCATTGTAAGAAACAAGAAACTTACTTAGATTTCAAAAGTGAGGAATCGGCACATTTGGCTTAGTGAAAGCAGACTTTTGATATTCACTGGAAGTGAAAAAAAGGGCATAGCTGCTAATGTAATGAGTATATTGCTTAGTTTTGAAAACTGAAGAAACCAGTCTTATGGTATAATATTTGGTAAAATCAGTGTTTTCATATTGATAATGATTGAAAGAAATTGCATAACAGCCAAAAAAAAAAGTGTCTTAATTAACTTTCAAATTTGAATTAACTGCTGAATTCACAGCCTTTTTCGTGAAACCAGTGTTTTGAACATGAATTTAAATGAAAACGCAGGCATAGCGTTAAATACAACATAAATCTTATTTGTTTTTAAAGTGAACAAACCACTACATTGGATTAACCTTAGGTAAAAGCTGTGTTTTGACATGTGAGTGAAATCATGGGCATACCAGCCAAACAAACAAGAATTTTTCTTAACTTTCAAACTTGAAGTAACTACTGCATTCACCAAAAGTTAGGTGAAACCAGTGTCTTGAAGTAGTTTGTAAATGAATACACATGCAAATCAGCCTATGAAACAAGTTTATTTTTTGGTTTTCTAAAGCAAAGAAAGCAATGCATTCATTCAACATTAGGGAAAGCAGTGTTTTCAAGATCATTGAAAGTGAAAACACATGTATAGCATTGTAATAAACAAGAATGTTACTTAGATTTCAAAAATGAGGAACAGGCAGATTTGGCATACTGAAAGCCATGTTTTGACATTCACTGATAGTGAAAACATGTGCATAGCTGCCAAGGTAAAGAGTGTATTGTTTAGTTTTGAAAACTGAATAAACCAGTATTTTGGCATAGTATTAGGTAAAAGTTGTGTTTTTACACTGCTAATGAGTGAAAGGAAGTGCATAGCAGCCAAAAAATCAAGTATCTTACTTAAATTTCAAAGTTGAATTAACTGCTGCATTCACAGCCTGTTAGGTGAAACCAGTGTTTAAGCATGAATTTAAATGAAAACAAAGGCATAGCATAAAATTAAACACAAATCTTATTTAGTTTTGTAAAGTGAAGTAAGCACAGCATTGGCTGAGCCTTAGGTAAAAGCTGTGTGTTGACATGTGAGGGAAAGGAACTCCATAGCAGCCAAACAAACAAGAATCTTTGTTAACTTTCAAACTTGAAATAACTACTGAATTCTTAGAGATTTAGGTGAAACCAGTGTGTTAAAGTTGATTGTGAATGAATACTCCTGTAAATCAGCCAATGAACAAGATTCTTTTTTGGTTTTCAAATGCAAAGAACTCCATGCATTTAGCCAACGTTAGGGAAAAGCAGAGATTTCAAGCTGATTGTAATTGAAAACAGTTGTATAGCATTATAAGAAACAAGAATCTTACTGAGATTTTGGAAGTGAGAATCCGGCAGCTTTGGAATAGTAAAAGCAGTGCTTTGATATTCATTGTAAATTAAAACAAGTGCATAGCTGCCAATGTAATAAGTATATTGCATAGATTTGAAAACTGAAAAAACCAGTGTTTTGGCATAGTATTAAGTAAAAGCAGTGTTTTTACACTGATAATGAGTGAAAGCAAGTGTGTAGCATTCAAACAATGAATATCTGACTTAACATTCAAAGTTGAATTAACTGCTGCATTCACAGACTTTCATGGGAAAACAGTGTTTATTAGATGAATTTAAGTGAAAACCCAGCCAGAGCATCATTAAAAGACAAAACTTATTTAGTTTTGTAAAGTGAAGAAACCCTTGCTTAGGCTTAGCCTTCAGAAAAAGCTGTGTGTTGACATGTGAGTGAAAGCAAGGGCATATCATCTAATAAACAATAATCTTGCCTACCTTTCAAACTTGAAATAACTACTGCATTCTCAGAGAGTTAGGTGAAACCAGTGCATTTAAGTTGATAGTGAATGAATACACATGCAAATCAGAAAATGAAACAAGTTTGTTTTTTGGTTTTCTAAAGCAAAGAATTCAATGCATTCACCAACGTTAGGGAAATGCATTGTTTTCAAGATGATTGTAATTGAAAAACATGTATAGCAATGTAAGAAACCATAAACTAATTAGCTTTCCAAAGTGAAGTACCGGCAGCTTTGGCAGATTAAATGCAGTGTTTTGACTTTCATTGTAAGTGAAAACGAATGCAAAGCTGTCAATGTAATGGGTATATTGCTTAGTTTTGAAAACTGAAGAAAACAGTGTTTTGGTATAGTATTAGGAAAAAGCAGTGTGTTTACATTCATAATGAGTGAAAGCAAGCACATGGCAGCCAAACAAACAAGTATCTTACTTAACATTTAAAGTTGAATTTACTGCTGCATTCACAGCCTGTTACAGGACACCAGAGTTTTGAAGATGACTTTAAGTAAAAACACAGGCATAGCAGCAAATAAAACACAAATTTTATTTCATTTTGTAAAGTGAAGAAACCACTGCTTTGGCATAGCCTTAGACAAAACTGTGTGTTGACATGTGAGTGAATGAAAGGGCATAGAATCCAAACAAACAAGAATCTTACTTACCTTCAAACTTGAAGTAACTACTGCAGTCACAAAGAGTTAGGAGAAACCAGTGTCTTCAAGTTGTTTGTAAATGAATACACATGCAAATCAGCCAAAAAAACAAGTTTCTTTTTTGGTTTTCTAAAGCAAAGAACACAATGCATTCAGCCAACGGTAGGTAAAGCAGTGTTTTCAAGTTGATTGTAATTGAAAACACATGTATAGCATGGTAAGAAACAAGAATCTACTTAGATATCGAAAGTGAGGACCGTCAGGTTTGGCATACTAAAAGGAGTATTTTGACATTCACTTTAAGTGAAAATAAGTGCAAAACTTCCAATGTAATGAGTGTATTGCTTAGTTTTGAAAACTGATGAAACCAGTGTTTTGGCACAGTATTAGGTAAAAGCTGTGTTTTTACATTGATAATGAGTGAAAGCAAGTGCATAGCATCCAAACAATGTCTTCCTTAGCTTTCAAAATTTAATTAACTGCTGCATTCACAGCCTGTTATGGGAAACCAGTGTTTTGAAAAGGAATTTAAGTGAAAACACAGCCATAGCACCAAATAAAAGAAAAATCTTATTTAGTTTTTTAAACTCAAGAAACCATTGCACTGTCTTAGCCTTAGGGAAATGCTGTGTGTTGACATGTTATTGAAAGCAAGTGCATAGCAGCCTAAAAAAGAACAATCTTACTTACCTTTCAAACTTGAGTAACTACAACATTCACAGAGAGTTAGGTGAAACCAATGTCTTGAAGTTGTTTGTAAATGATTACAGAGGCAAATTTGCCCATGAAACACTTTTTTTTTAGTTTTCTTAACCAAAGAACTGAATGCATACAGCCAATGTTAGGGAAAAGAAGTGTTTTCAAGTTGATTGAAATTGAAAACACATATATATCATTGTACAAAACAAAAAACTTTCTTAGATTTCCAAAGTGAGGAACCAGCACCTTTGGAATAGTTAAAGCAGTGTTTTGACATTCATTGTAATTGAAATCAAGGGCATAGCTGCCCATGAAATGAGTATATTGCTTAGTTTTGAAAACTGTAGAAACCATTGTTTTGGCATGGTATTAGGTAAAACCAGTGTTTTTACATTCATAGTGAGTGAAAGCAGGCACATATCATGAAACAAACAAGTATCTTATTTAACTTTCAAAGATGAATTAACTGCTGCATTCAAAGCCTTTTATGGGAAAGGAGGCTTTTGAAGATGAATTTAAGTGTAAACACAGGCATAGAAGAAAATAAAAGACAAATCTTGTTTAGTTTAGTAAATTGGAGAAATGTCTGCATTGGCTTAGCCTTAGGCAAAAGCTGTGTGTTGACCTATGAGTGAAAGCAAGGGCATAGCAGAGAAGCAAACAAGAATCTTACTCACATTTAAAACTTGAAGTAACTACTGCATTCACAGAGTGATAGGTGAAACCAGTGTCTTCAAGATGTTTGTTAATGAATACACATTCAAATCAACTAATGAAACAAGTTTCTTTTTTGGTTTTATAAAGCAAAGAACTCAATGCATTTAGCCAATGTTAGGGAAAAGCAGTCTTTTCAAGTTGATTGAATTGAAAACACATGGATATCATTGTACCAAAGAAAACTCTTACTTAGATTTCCAAAGTGAGGAACAGTGTTTTGACAATCATTGTAAGTGAAAACAAGTGCATAGCTACGAATGTAATGAGTATATTGCTTAGTTTTGATAACTTAAAAAACCAATGTTTTGACATGGCATTAGGTAAAAGCAGTGTTTTTACATTGATAATGAGTGAAAACAAGTGCATACCAGCCAAACAAACAGGTATGTAACGTAACTTTAAAAGTTTAATTAAATGCTGCATTCACAGCTTTTTAGGGGAAACCAGTGATTTGAAAATGAATTTAAGTGAAAACACAGGGATAGCAGTAAGTTAAAGACAAATCTTATTATTTTTGTAAAATGAAGAAAGCAATGCATTGGCTTAGCCTTAGGTAAAAGCTGTGTGTTGACCTGTGAGTGAAAGCAAGGGCATAGCAGCCAAGCAAAGAAAAATCTTTCTTAGTTTTCAACTTGAATTAACTTCTGCATTCACAGAGAGATAGGTGAAACCAGTGTCTTGAAGTTGTTGTAAATAAATACAAATGCAAATCAGCCAAAGAAACAAGTTTTTTTTGGTTTTCTAAATCAAAGAACTCAATGTATTCAGACAATGTTAGGGGAAAGCAGTGCGTTCCAGTTGTTAGTAGTTGAAAAAACATGTTTAGCATGGTAAGAAACAAGAATCTTTCTTAGATTTCCAAAGTGAGGAACCGGCAGAATTGTTATAGTGAAAGCGGTGATTTTACTTTCATTGAAAGTGAAAACGAGTGCATAGATGCCAATGTAAGGAGTATATTGCTTAGTTTGGAAACTGAAGAAACCAGTGTTTTGGCATAGTATTAGGTAAAAGCAGTTTTGTTACATTGATAATGAGTGAAAGTCAGTGAATAGCAGCTAAACAAACAAGCATCTTACTTAACTTTCAAAGTTTAATTAACTGTTGCATTCACAGCCTGTTACGGGAAAAGAGTGTTTTGAAGGTGAATTTAAGTGTAAACACAGGCATAGAAGAAAATAAAACACAAATCTTTTCTAATTTAGTATAGTGAAGAAAAGTCTCCATTGGCTTAGCCTTAGGCAAAAGCTGCGTGTTGACATGTGAGTGAAAGCAAGGGCAAAGCAGCCAAAAAAACAAGAATATCACTTAACTTTCAAATTGAAGTAACTACTTCATTCACAGAGAGAGAGGTGAAATCAGTGTCTTCAAGTTTTTTTTACATGAATACGCATGCAAATCAGCCAATGAAACAAGTTTCTTTTTTTGTTTTCCAAAGCAAA
>JAQZBX010043295.1:10530-21827 GCA_029593785.1 Cabassous unicinctus | reverse complement strand
CCCGCCCAGTCCTTGGTAACCTGTATTCTCCTTTCTGATTCTATGAATTTGTGTGTTCTAATTATTATTATAAGTGAGAGCATACAATATTTGTCCTTTGGTGTCTGGCTTATTTCAGTCAACATGTCCTCTTCAGGGTTCACATATGTTGTCGCATTAAAAGAAATTTCATTCCTTTTAATGGCTGAATAATACTCCATGGTATGTATATACCACTTTGTTTATCCATTGATCTGTTGATGGACACTAGAGTTTCTTCCACCTTTTAACAATTGTGAATGATGCCACCATGAATATCGGTGTTTGAATATTGGTGTTTGAGGTATTTCTAGCAATACCTAGAAGTGAGATTGCTAGGTCATATGGTAATTCTTTACTTAAATTTCTGAGGACCCACCAAACTGTTTTCCAGGGCAGTTGCATCATTTTACATTCCTAACAACGAATAAGTGTACCTATTTCTCCACATCCTTTCCAACACTTATTTTCTGTTTGTTTTTTTTTAATAGTAGCCATTTAGAATATTTCTTAAAATAGCTACTTCCTGGGCCTTGAGCATTATAATCATGAGAACTGCCCTGTAATTTAGTAATCCAGCATGAGGCATATTGGTAACTTATAAATCAGACATTTTGTAAAGTTGAAATTTTTCTTTTTAAGATGATGATCTCTTTAGTTTCATGTGGTACTTCGTATTCATTTCCACCCATCAGGGTGTCTTGGTATCCCCTCTGAACAATGGCAAGGCCACTTAAAATAGCAGTCTAAAATAAGGACCAGTATTTCTGAAGGTAAAGTTGAGCCGTGGGGTCAGTTTAGTTCAATTCAGTTCAATTTACTAAATAGTTCAATTTACTAAATATTTTTAAGCAACTATTATGGGTCAGTCACTATTTCAGGTACATGGAATATAGCAATCAATAAAATAGACAAAGATACCTGCCCTTGCGAAGCTCACATCAGGGGGACCAGTGATAAACAGTAAATGTGGTAAATAAATTATAAACATTGCTCAAAGATGAAAATATCCATGGGAAAAAGAAAGAATACAGTAAAATAAGTGGAATTGGGGATGTTGTTATGGTGGTAGTAGGGGAGCCACATAGATCTTTTAAATATAATGGTCAGGACAGGCCTCATTGAAAAGGTGACATTTGAGTGAACTGAAGAAGTTTGAGGGAGTTTGAACATGTGCTGGAGAAGCATATTTTAGGTGGAAAGTCAGTACAAAGACATTAAGGCAGAAGTGGGCCTAGTGTTTTTGAGGAGCAGCAAAGAAGCTGAGGCTGTTAGATCCTGAGCAAAATGAGCAAGGGGAGAGTTATGGGAGTTGAAGTCAGGGTGGTAATGGGGTAGAACTGACTGATCATGTAGGGCCTTGTAAGATCTTTGTCTCATGTTCTGAGTGAAATAGGGAGCCATTGAAGGTTGAGAACAAGGGAGTAACAGGACCTGACTTATATTTTGAAGGATCACTCTGGTTGTTGAGAATAAAGTATAGAGAGGCAAGGGTTGAAACCTTGACCTCTGTTAGAAGTTTATTACAGTAGTCAAGAAGTGATGGTGGAAGTGGAGGTGACAAGAAGTGGTTGGATTCTGGGTCTAGTTTGAAGATTGAGCCAATAGAATTTCCTGGTAGATGTGTGTTGTAAAAAAGAGAGAAGTCAAGAATAATTCTGAAATTTTTGACCTGAGAAACTGGGAGAATGGAGGTAGCATTACTGAGATAGGAAGCCTGTGGATTTGGGGGGAAGGCTAGGAGTTTGGTTTTGGGCAAAATTGTATTTGAGTGTCCATTGACATTTAAATACAGATAGCAGGTAGAGAGTGGGATATATGAGTCTAGCCTGAAGGGAACTGGAGTGGAGATAAAAATTTGAGAGTTCTTGGCCAAAAGATTGGATGATTGCTAAGGAGTGAGTATAAGTATGAAAGAGGTACAATGATGGCGCTCTGGGATACTCCAACATTAAGAGTCTGGGAGAAGAAAAGGGACCAACAAAGGAGACTGCGAAGAAGCAATCAGCCTAAGAGGCTGTGAGTAGCGAGGGGGAGAGTTGTCGGCGTTGAGGTCAGGCTGGTAATGGGGTATGACTCATCAAGAGCCTGGAGTCCTGGAAGCCAAGGGAAGGAAGTCTATCAAGGAAGAGGCAGTGATTAGCATACCCAATAGGTCAAGTAAAGTGAGCACTAAGATTGACCATTGGAGAGAAAAGTTTCATGTAAAATCATTCTTAACACCTAGTCTTTTAAATGCTATATATATGAAGTAGTAATACCTAATACTGAGCGCTTACTTTGTGGCAAGTACTCTCCTAAGCATTTTTCATGTATTCATTTATATTAATGGGCTTTCTCTATGTAATCATCAACTGGAATTGATGGCTGGCATAACTGTAGAACTCTTAAAAGGGTATTTTTAAACAGGCTTTAAAAGCAAGTTTTTGGAGAGTTTATATTATTTTATATCATATCAAATTAATATGATATTTTCCTTTAGAGTAGATTCAGATTTGGCAGGTCTGAAATGGGGCACAGACAACTGTATTTTTATCAAACATCCCTGATGAATCTGAGGCACACCAAATTTTGAGGCTCACTGTTTTGGGGAGCACAGGTCACTTGTATCTGACAAAAACTTGGCTAGGAAACATAATATCAGCATTTAAAAATTTTTTTATTTCAACTTCAAAAAATAAATTAACAGACAAAAGATAGCTTAACAAATTATGGAAACATTACTTTAAAAAATCCTGTCCAGGCACATTTATCTTATTTAATCCTAAAAACAAACTCAGTTGTTTCTTCAGTGTTCTGAAAGATGAATAAACAGTTTAAATGACATGACCAAGGTCTCTTTGTTTATGAAGAAAATGGGAAAAAAAATGCTCGATCATATTCATATCTCAAAGCTAAATCCCATTTTTTTTTACCTTTAACCTTGATCTAGTACCTTCTTTGGTTTTGCTACAAAAATATTACAGTATTATTAACTATAGTCTATAAGTTACATTAGCAGCATTTTAATTCTTACAAATAGGTAGATAATGTTTTACGGAGTTTGGGCTGGACTGTATAACTAGCCCAAATATCAAACCTGTTAATCATTTGCATTTGTTACTGATCTTTTTAGTTTTCATAGTTGCAGTCTTTTTTCTTATATTGTAGCTGTTCTTATATTGCTTATTGTACAGATTTGACTAAAATTCATTTTTAAGCAAAATAAATGGAATAAATAATAGCTATAACAATGTACCATTACACAGTTTTAAGTTAATCATTTAATTAAAAAGTATGCTTTATTATATAGATATTTTCAAGGTTTTTATATGCTCTTATAGCACCAAATAAGGATACTATTTAGTATTTCCTGGTTTTGTTCTTCTTGAATTAAAATTATAAATAACAATGTTATTAAATATTTGTTACAATAAATTAACAGAAGTCTTTAGTAATTTTATTTTATTAGCAAATTGCACTGATTATTTAAGTATATATACCTAAGAAATTACCGTCAGTTGTCTAAAATGAAACTTTGGTCCTTGCTTATGGCTAGTCTGGTAGAATAGTGCCCGCCTTGGAGTTTGCTATTCATCCCTTTATTCTTAGTGTTCAGAGCTTGACAGATAGTAGATGCACATCAAATGTTTGTTGAATGAGCTAATACAGAGTATTTGGGAACATATAGGTCCAGTGTCATAACCCTTAATAAATACAGTCATCTCTTGTTTTACACAGAATAAGTATCTTTCCAAAAAATTAGTCCAAAAGTAAATAACATTTTGATACTGACTTCTCTTACGAATTAGCTGTTCTTATAGAAACATTTCCCTATGTGGGTATGGTTGAAAGCTCGTGAAAAGAAGTGAGTTAGAATGGTGATTACCTGTTGTGCATAGCAAATACTGTATTTCTGTGAGTAATACTTCTTTCCTAGTAATTACTCCTCTTCTAAAGCACTTTTCTTTAAGATTTTGGAATTATTGATTTTAGGGGTGCTCTGTCATCTTGGGATCTAAGAATTTGTTTTGACTTGGTTCTTTTGACTTTTGACATTTAGAATTTGACCATAAAATTTTTAGCTACTTGTAATTGATTTTAAAGGTCCACACATGTATGCATGAAATGAAAATCCACCTGGCTTTGAGAATGACCTACAGGAAAATGTAGCATTGTTGATGAATGAATCCATCAGGCAGCCCAGCTCTGCCTTTCATTGGGACTTTGTTCTTTAGTCATCACTTTATGGGAGAAATTTTAAGTTCTAGTTTATTCATGAATTGGATGGTTCATTTTCAGATGTTAAGAGGTAACTCACTTTCTAACGTCCAGAACTTTGTTCTTTTCCCTTTTTTTCTAGATACCTAGAGTAGAGAACTAAACAGACAGGACAAGAACAGGATTATAGCTACAGTGTATTAGCATGTGTCTGTGAGAATACTGCTAGCTATGCTAGTTATTCTAACCTGAAAACTCTTTTAGGCTAAGGAAGAAAGGTAGGTGAATAGGGAACTAACAGTTTATGAGTGTCCTCTGTATGCCAGGAATTGTGCTGTGTTCTTTATATTCATTATTTCATGTAATACTCAGAACAAGTTTATGGGTTAGGTACTATCCCCATTTTACAGATGAAATTGAGGTTCAGAATAAAATACACATAAAAGTACCAAAACAGGTGCTGAAACCTAGGTGTGTATGATGTTTAAGCCTCTGTGCTTTCTGTTTTACCACTGACTTCTCACTGCTTCCAGTCACTCACCCAATATTGGTGGAGTATCACCTGCTCTGTCCTAGGCATTTGAGCTATAAAAATGATTATCTTGTGACCTTCACTCTATCTAGTGGTATGTACAACCCCAAAAGTGTTAATGTACTGGTTGGTTTTATTTAAAAATCTGTGATAGAATTTACCTAGAACAGGTAATGTCTCTAGGAATAATTCTTAAAGTATTAAAATGTCCACTTGAGAGCTCTGTCATTGTAAGTGAATAAAAGTTTACTCTTTAACAACTTCATTCAAGTCTTTTCATTGAAAAATGTGAATGTCCTTCATAAACCATAATTGCATATATGTAGCATAAATATTGTCTTTTTTTATTGGATTTGTTGCAGAAGTAAGGGCCTCTTTTGTTTAAATGGACTTGCTTTTGAGCTGTGAAAATTTAATCATGATAGTTTATTGGTTCAGCTCTGCAGAAGCTAAGGCAAAGCTATTATGCTTCAGCCAGAGCTATTTATATACCATCACTGAGAGCTCCTTTTTATATTATTGGTGTTATTGCATACTAAAAAAAGGAGTGCTTAAAAGAAAACTTAGGATTTAAAAAAAATTCCATGCCCTCACTCATTGACCACAATGATATTTTTAGAGGTTATTTCATCTGGCTATATCTCTTTAGAAAAGGCTTTATCTTTTTCACAGTAGAGGCAGACAAGAACTCAGCTTGAAGCCATTTCTTCTCAAGCCTTCCTTTTTGAAGGGTGAAAGGATCAGAGAGAGTGGAATTCTGTGTGTGAATTGAGCCTCTTTGATCTTAGTCCCTTCCTGATCAACACATCTGCTTCATTGAGGGAAGAAATGACCATGAATTCAACTGGAGGAGGCCTTAGGAAAAGGGGTTTAAATATAAGAAACTGTTTCTTTGAGTTTATCTATGCAAAAAGAAAGGTCAGTCTTAGACGTTTACCCTCACTTCTGTTTTGCTTCCAGAGAAGACCATTATTCTGCTGAGCTTTCCTTTTACAAGAGTGCTCTGCTGACCAGTGCAGACAGATAATCACTTCTTGTTGCATGTATCTGCTGTTGGACAAATGCAGAAGAGAAATGACAGCACAACGGCTCCTCCAGTGGCTGGAATTTGTGAGCTGAAGCTTGGAGGAAAACTAAGTTCTGAAAGACACATAACTTCACATAATGTTCTAGAACAAAGCTAAGTTTGGAAAGAGTAGATTTGCAGTCCTGAAAGTGAAATAGTTGAAGCTGAACAAAAACTTCAGATTTCAGGCATGGATGTGGGGCCTCAGGAGTAGAAGAGCTTGAAAGCAGTGCTTTCAAGTGTATTGGGACAGCCAAATACGCATGGATCCTTTCAGCAGTTCTCAATCATAGATAGCAGCAAATCATATTTAGTGCTGTTATCCTGAAATATGCACCATTGGTGTGTGTGAAAATGTACCTACAGGGTGCTGTCCATCCATTCATGTTATCACTGAAATATTAGACTAAGTTATGTTTGTCTTTTATTACCCACACACCTTATGAAACACACCATAATGATATATGAAGTTCTATTTTTATCTTATCCTATAACATGAGACAGTATGTTTCAAAAGACATGATTACTTAAGACCTTTGTCTTTAAAATTTAGTGAATTATGCACATCTTTGAGGAGAAGGATAGACTGCATGTTGGGCGTCATGATTGCAAATCAATTTGTAAAAGGCTATACAGAAGATAATGCTTTATATAATTCAACTTCTCTTCCATTAACATCTTGAACTATGGTGTAAAGCTTTGTACTTTTATTCTAGAAATACAGCTGACATTAGCATTCAGGTATACAGTTCAGTTTATCTCTAGTGAAAAGTCTTTTAAAATTAAGTTAAGTACAGCACAAAGGACCTAGAAAATCAATAATGTTTCATTTCTTCTAAGTAAGATCTTTCTATATGCATTTGCTTGGGGTGCTTATAAATTTCTCCCTTTACAGAAGTATTTTATAATAAATGTCAGTTATAGATTTAACCATAACAAAAAATAGTGCAGGTTCTGTAGTACCTTTAATATATCAGGTAAAAAATTGCTTAGCTAAGTATTTGTGTAGGAAATAGTGGTAGTATCTACTAAAATTTTTTAAATGTAGTGATATTAATGGGAAAGCATTTAGGACCTACATATGTGGAATATTGTAGAACTCAGTGTATTGCAGTTTAAAATATTTAAAGCTTCCTTGCTTATTAGATTACCTATCATAACCTCTTACACAGAGTATAGGGGTACTGTAAGTATTTGCAGATGCGTGTGAATTTGACTCACAAATGTTTTTCCGTTTTTGTCTGATTACTGACATACTAGAGATAGGTGAGGCTTAGTTACCTTAGTATTATCTTTTTAGTCTAAAGATTTTTATCCTAATGTTAGCCACAGTTAAAACTGAATTCTAGTGGCATTAGCAGATGATGGATGGAACTGGATAAAACTAATTCATTTACATGTGAGAAGTTGAACATTGGAAAAATCTCGGGTTTTTTTTGGATAGCCATATATGCATCAGTAAGTTTAAAAGCACCCTCTAGGGGTGTTACTAAGGAAATATTCCTTTTTCAGAAATAGCTAGGTCAATTAAGTACAAATTAACTACTCATCAGGTTCCTCTTATTCTGCCAGTCTGACCACATTGGTGATTATTGTGGCAGCCAAAGTTAGATAGAATATTTTAGATTGGTCCTCACCACTGAAATGTAAAATGGAGAAAGCTTTGCTTCATTGATATATATATTGAAGGATAAATGAAGGATGGATGTGGTTTTTGTTGTTGTTAGGGGGAAAATATAAGGGGTCTGTAAAAGGCATTTCCTGGCTGTCAGATTTCTTTCTGCTTATGAGAGATTGGTGAATTTGAGAATAAGAGAGAATTAAATTGATAGATGCAGGTTGAGGCTGTGGTGAATAACATGGATGCAAAAAATCGGCAATTAATATCTAAATGAAAATATGTGACTGCTTTTGAAATCAATCCAGAGCATTTAAATTAGTGACTGAGTTACTTTATAGCAATTGAAAATGCACAAATGAAATCTGAGAATGCTAATCTTTGTTAAGAGTGGTGTGGTGTGGTGTTAAAAGATTGTGAATTATTCTAGTTGTCTAGTTTTCGAAACTAGTTGTCAGTTTTTCTAGTTGTCGGAAAAAAACTGTTGATTTCTTTGTTATATTTGCTTCTCTTATCATTTCACCTTTTGAAGCAAGGATATTAAGAAGGAGGGGCCAGGAAATCTTCATATGTTTGAGAAAAGATGCCTACAACATATTTTTTTTCCATTTCTGCACATGCTGTTGAAATTTGCCTCCTTAAATATTTCTCTATTAATGACAAAAGAAAAGGCTTATCATGTGTAACAGTAATATTTATTGATAACTTCCTTAGGTATGACAAATGTGGATGTGTTAACTCTTTTAATATAAAAAGAATCAATGTATTTTAGTCATTTGTCTAGGGTTTCGTAATTCTGACACCCTGAGAATTAATTTTATAAAATGTTCTAAAAATTTACAGATGACCATTAGATTTTAAATTTTTAGGTCAGAATATAAAATATACTGTGTTGACAAAGATAAAAAAATTTAAGGTGTTAAGTGGATTCATTAATAATTCATAAGCCTGGTAGGAGTTTCCTCTTCTTGTAAACTTTAACAAAAGATGGAGTTGTCTGTGTGCTTCAGGCCTGAAAATGCTACTCTGGGATCTAGTGTGCTACTCAGAGATCAGAGTATTCAGCCCTCCTTTTTTTATTTTTTTTATTTTTTTTTTTCTTTTCAGGAAGGTACTGGGGATTGAACCCAGGACCTTATACAGCACTCTCAACCACTAAGCTACACATGTTCCACAGCCCTTTTCTTATTAAGAAAACTCTGACACAGCTACTGTGGACTTTGAGTTAGAAAAATATTGTTTCTTACTATCTCTGCTTGGGTACTCTTAGTCCTTGTCTGTTTGATATATCTTTAGAGTTTACGTGGTTTGACTATGGCTTGAGGAGGTCAGTAGAAATGGGTTCATTCAGCTGCAGACTTACCTGGGCAAGTTTTTATTTCAGCATTTTTTAAAAGCTTGAGAGGAGAAGAAAGTATAATTTCAGGTCAAACAATTGCTAACTTAATATTTATTAAATATTGACAAATTTTAATTTAACTTGGTTAAACTGCCACTTACATACATATACATGTGAAATTTTATACTTGTAAAATATATTTTATTGTATTCCCTATGTTTTAGTTTGCTAAAGGGCTGCTGATGCAAAGTACCAGAAATCTGTTGGCTTTTATAAAGGGGATTTATTTGGAGTAAATGCTTACAGTTCCAAGGCCATGAAAAGTTCAACTTAAGACACCACAAGAGGTGCTTTCTCACGAAAGTTAGTGGCCATGTGTTGAAGCAAGATGGCAGGCAATCTCTGCCTCGTTTCTGCCTTCCTCTCTGGGCTATACAGTCTCCCAGAGCTAAATTGTGGGCAACCAGGCATAGGGCCTGTCTCTTAACTGGGCCTTCTCTCAGGCTCGGCTGCTCCACTTTCTTCCTGATTTCAGATGCAAGCTATAAGGCATATGGCTCATCTCTCCCTGGGGCCCCAGCTCTTTGAGCCTCTCCTTTCTCTTACATGGCAAGATCAACAAATGGCAGAGCTCTCTCTTCCTGGATGTCTCCGTGGTTGGTTTGTTTTTGTTTTTGTTTTGTTTTCTTCCTGAGTCACACCTCACTGAAGTAGTCCAATTTGAAAAAGGTCTCACACCCACAGGGGTAGACCAGCCTACAAGCATAATCTTTCTCTTTTGGGGATTCATTAAATAATTTCAAACTGCCATACCCTACTATTGGGTACATGTTATTTTTCAGAGTGAGATTAAGAATACAATTTTTAGTTTTTAGTTTCTATAGTCTTTTGTTTGAGTCTAGGAAATTACTACTTTTAAAGTTTGTGTGACTAAAATGAAATACCTTTGTAAACAACCTCTTCCTTAAGTTACTTGCGTACTAAAAGCCTGACACATTTTTCTTGGTGTTGGGGGAGCAGTGATGAAGAAGACAAAGTCCCTGCCTTCAAGGAAGTTTCCATTCTAGTGGATAGTGATAGGCAGTATTCTTTTAAACAAATAAATGAGATAATTTTAGACCATGAATAAGTGTAGTAAAGGAAAATAGGTAATGGTTTTGGAGGGAGATGGTGAGCGGAGTAGGCTGGGTGGAAGAGCTACTTTAATGGGGAAGTGATCAAGAAGGTCTTCTTGGAAGGTGACAAGAAAAAGCCAATCAGGGAATGATCTGGGAAAAGAGCTTTCTGGGTACAGGGGAAGCAGGTAGAAAGGTTCTAACACTAGAATGAACTTGATGGTCAGGGGTTGGAAAGATGGCTGGTGTGGCAGAAATGTGTAGTGTGGAGGCGGGAGTGACAGTTGCTGAGTTGGGTATGTGGACTGGCCCAGAACACTTGGGCTTTATAGGTGAGGAGTTTGGATTGCATTGATAGTTACAGGAGGAAGCCACTGGGGGGTTTAAGCAGGGGCAGGACATGATCTGATTTATGCTTTTGAAAGACCCCTATGGCCTCTCTGTGTAAGGACAAGATAAAAGGCAGAGAAATCATTTAGGATCTGGTGCTTTTGTCCAGGGAAGAGGTAGACGACTGTTGAACTACAGTGGTAGTACTCAAGCTTACGAGAAGAGGATGGATTTGTGATAGATGTATAATAGTTCCAAAGTGGCAAATAGGTTGGTTCTTTGGTTGGTTCTTCTCCTTTACTTAAGTCTTGTGCTTTCTGATGATTGTGGCAGCTTTGAATCTCATTATATTGGGGCATAGGAGAGACTTGTTTCCAAGGCACATGGATAAGTTAATTTACAGTACAGATTTCAAATCAATCAGATTTTGTCTTATTAAATCAGGCAAGTTGGAATATTTGTTATACTTGTTTTAAATGTGACATTTTGTTGTTGCAGGAAATGTTTTCATATTTGTCCAAGGAATTAAAGACGCTATCAGAAACCTACAATGAAAGACTGTTGCATACACCTCACAATCCCATATCTTTAGGTAATTTCTTTTCCTTAAAAAAAAAAAAAATCACTTTCTGAACCATCACCAGAAGGAAGCTGGTATTTTTAAAAAGAGAGTGAACTTTTTCTGGTTACATTATTTCTTTCTTTTTTTTAAAAAAGATTTTTTTACTTATTTATTTATCCCCCGCTTACTGCTTGTGCTTGCTGTGTCCATTCGCTGTGTGTCTTCTCCATGTATGCTTATCTCCCCCTTGCTGTGAGGTCCGCTGCATCAGCCCACCGTGCTGCGCGGGCTGGCCTGCCCTCACAAGGAGGCCCCAGGAAGCGAACCCGGGGCCTCACACATGGTAACGGGGGCTCTATCGATTGAGCCACACCCGCTTCCTGTTGTGAGGTCTTGCTGCATCAGCCCACCGGGCCGCGGGGGCCGGCCTGCCCTCACGTGGGGGCCGGCCTGCCCTCACAAGGAGGCCCTGGGAAGCGAACCCGGGGCCTCCCATATGGTAAACGGGAGCTCTATC
>JAQZBX010043295.1:0-10430 GCA_029593785.1 Cabassous unicinctus | reverse complement strand
CCCTTGCTGTGAGGTCCGCTGCATCAGCCCACCGTGCTGCGCGGGCTGGCCTGCCCTCACAAGGAGGCCCCAGGAAGCGAACCCAGGGCCTCACACATGGTAACGGGGGCTCTATCGATTGAGCCACACCCGCTTCCTGTTGTGAGGTCTTGCTGCATCAGCCCACCGGGCCGCGGGGGCCGGCCTGCCCTCACGTGGGGGCCGGCCTGCCCTCACAAGGAGGCCCTGGGAAGCGAACCCGGGGCCTCCCATATGGTAAACGGGAGCTCTATCGATTGAGCCACACCCGCTTCCCATACATTATTTCTAAATTCATTAATTACAGTATTAATCTGTAAATTGAAAAATCTTAGCGTTTAGAAATGCTTCAGTGTATTTTGTAAGCTATAATTTATACACTGAAAGAATCAGAATCAATATTAAGTATTATAATAAATATATAGAAAATAATACTTAAATCTTCTTCTAACCAAAATAAGTTGGTCACTAGTGAGAACTCTATATCAGTCATTTAAATTTTCTACTTTAACAAAATACCAAAATATCAGAAATTAAAGCTTTTCTTATATTGTTTTTGATCCTATTATTATCTTAAGCCTTTGCATATTAGAGAAATTTGTATTTGTGGTAATTTCATTTGTATAAGGAATATGTGTTTTTGTCATATATAAAAGCAACTAGAATTGATGAGTATTGACTTTTATACTATTAAATAACTTTTAAGATTCATAATTATCCCTTGTTATGTGAATATATGTAGTATACTATTATTTCACACGTATGTGAGGAAAGTGAATAGTTTGTAACTGAATCATTTTTCAAGAATGGGCTTACATAGAAAATCATTGGGGCACCAATATATAATAAAAACCACCCTAATCAATGCTTTGCTGGTTTATAATCTATGTAGATGTTGTAGAAGGTGGTATAGTGTGGTTTGAATTCCAGTTTTGTCAGATACTAGCTTCTAACTTCCTTTCCCTTGTCTATAAAAGAAATAATGTTTCCTCACTTGCACAATTTTAAAAGATTGATCAAGATTATGTTTGTAATATTTTTTGTGTTGTAAGTCAGTCCTCAGTAAATGGTAACTAGTAGTGGTGATAGGAATGAAGGTAATTTCCATATGCAAAATTTGATCTTAATCATATATACTGAAATAATATTCTACATTCTCATTCTCATTTTGGATTTCTTAAAACTTGGTTAAATTTGAATATATTGCTATACTGATCATGCCATTGTTCCATCTCTTTAATTGGAAAATTCACTGTCTGAAAGGGTGATATGGAAATGCTGTTTCAGATTCTGACCATGTTAATTACCATTAAAATATTTTTGTTGGATATCCGTGCCATAATTTAAGAGCATTACAGTGAAATTTTGCCTCTTGACAATGAGTATATAAAGTGCCTCTTCATAGTGAGTATACAGTAATGTCTTCATCATTGAGTTTGTTTTTTTAGTGAGTTTTCTGCCAGTAAACCAATGCTTATTGGGATACTTTCTTCTTTTTCAGCTGTGACACTTAAGACACTAGAGCACCATGACAAAGCTGTTACTCATCTTGGCTCAATGCTATTCACCAGACAGGTTTCTGGAGCCAGGTAAGTATGATTGAAATTTCATAGTTAACTCTAAATAGCCCCCCAAGTGGAACTATGCCTGAGAATTTATCCTGGGGTCAAAGAATGTTGAAGTAGAGAATCTGTAAGGCTTTTTTTATACACCCACCTGTGGACTGCCTCCACTTGAAATAGTCACAGAAAGATGAGTCTTGCTTGTTTTAATAGACATGTAGAAACAAAGTTTTATTGCCTCTCTGTCCAGACTTTTTTCTTTATTTTTCCTTTGTTAGATGATGTTCGGAGGTGTCATACTGTGATGTTAGAAATAATTCATCTTCATTACTAAATTCAAGTGAACTGTTGTCAAGGAAAAGTCCATTTCCTAAGCTAAAAAGTTATGTAGTTTTTGCTAAGTACGGCCTTCTACAAATATATTTTTTTCCCTTTATATCTACATGGCTTAAATGCATTTCATTTTTCATTTTATATTTGATGAGGTCAGAGGTCATTTTATATATGATGAGGTCTGGCTTGACCAGAGACTGGACAAGGCATACTCAGTGTGTTTGCGTAGGCCATGATTTATAGCTGTTTTTAAACTTCTTAATAAGTGAATGTAAGGTTTTATTTATGGGTTACATTCTGTTACATCATCAGACATATTAAATTGGTAAATCTTCTGTTTCAAGGTTGTGCCTCTTGGGTCATTTCGTATTGAAATGAATATCTTGCTCTAAATACTTTTCTTTACTGTTTCTATGAAGAAATTTCTTTCTGACTGCCAAAGGTTAAGGATTTCACATCAAAATACAACTTTTTGAAAGAAAAATCTTAAGTTAATTCAGTTCTACTTTGATGAACTGTATCTGAGTACAAGTATAGTTTTTCTTGACCTTGCTTTTAGTATTGCCACTATTTGTCTTTGTGTTGAGGTGGTTCTTCTTAACTGGCTCCCTGGCTCCTTTTTTTAAAAAAAGTGTCCTTTAAAATCTGCTTCTGTTTAAGCTTGCCAATGAAATCAAGCCTCAAAAATGCATGTGTCAGTGCTGAGTATTATTGTTTGCTGACCACAACCCTGCTCTAAGCAGCCACATAATTTTTTCTGGGTTCTTGCTTTAATACCCGCCATTGCATAGCGAGAGTTGTATAAATAAGAGTTTTAGTTCCTGTTGTTTGTTGATTATTTAAGGCAACACAATGCACTTAATCAAAGTGGTTTGACTTACACATTTTAGTGTTCCGTTGAAGTGTGTATGTATGAAGCCAGAGTTCAGATTTGGCACAAAAACAGAAATAAGTTTTCTTTTTATCTCTTTGAAGATGTAGAGGTGTTTGAGATTCCTAGAGGTTGTAGCTCTTTAATAGAAAGTACGTAAATGGCAGTCATCAGGCAGGACTTTTTCTATGTACAATAGCAAGTTTATTATATAATTTTATTTTAATGCTGGCTCAGTGTGTTTGCTTAGGCCAGGATTTATGGCTGTTTTTAAACTGCTTACTAAGTAGATGGAAGGTTTTATTCTGTTACATCACCAGACATACTAAATTGGTCAATCTTTTCTGTTTCAGGGTTGTGCCTCTTGGGTCTGTGCAGACTGTGAATGGCTACACTTTCAGAGGCTTTATGGCACATACAAATAATTACCCTTGCGCTTACCTCAATGCTGCCTCAGCCATCGGAATGAAGACACAGGATGTGCACTTGTTTATAAAGAGACTTGAAAAGTGTTTAAAAACAGTAAAAAAAGAACATAATAAAGAGAGTGATATACCTGGAGTTGACAATTTTAACAAAACTGAAGATGTGGGTATTGGAGAGGTGGCTTTAAAACTTGATAATGTACTTTCTGACACATTCCAGGATGCTTCTTCCTGACATGCAAAGGGGTATCTTTTTGATAATTTGGAATAAAGAAATGATGAGGCTACAGTGCAGGCAAGCAGTTTAAAGAAAAGACTTGAGGCTTTTTGAATTGATAATTTTATGGAGAGTATTCAGTCAAGGAATAGGTTGTGATCTGAGATAGCCATTGGTGATTGTTACATCTTTGATTTTTAGCAGCTCAATCTTTATGATCCTTAACAGGTTAAACAATACAATTAGCATTTTTCTAATTATTAGATATTTTAAAATCAAGCACTATGATTCAGGTAATTCTTTCTAATATAATGACAGTAAAATTATTTCTAATGTTCTTTGAAATGTTTAGACTGCTTCCTCCTGACGTTCTCCATTATTCACAGTTTACTTCTGTTTCTGATCACACAGAGTTTAGAAAGATCTTTAATGCTACTAATTATTAGATGATTATTAAGGGTGTAAGTCACAGTTATGCCTGTAAAATGGACATCCCTAGGGGAAGAAGAGTCAAGGAGTCAAGGTGTAAACTTTAATTTTCACTCCAAAGCTGTGATTCTCAACTGGGGGTAATTTTGCTTATATCTAAGCAACATCTGGGGACTTTCTGGTTGTCCCAACTGGGGGGATACTATTAACATTGAGTGGGTAGAGCCCCGGGGTGTTGCTAAACATCAGACAATGCACAAGACAGCTTCCTACAATAAAGAATTATCCAGCCCAAAATGTCAGTGGTGCCGGGGTTAAACACTGCTCTAAAGTAAATGAACTCTTCAAGTAAAGTGAAGTTTTCCATAGCAACTTTAATTATTCAGTAGTGCTTCAAAGAAGATAGCTTCATAAATATTATCAACATGTACTATGTTTAGATTCTTAAGTGATAACTGGGGTCATCAGTTCTAAACATGCAATTATAAATTGCTTCATATGGCACTTGCACATTTTTTCCATTTGTTGAAAATTCTGTAGTATGATAACAGGTATATTTCCCCACCCTTATGATCATTTTCTGTCTGAAATTCCAGGCTTATGGGTTAAACAGTTTGTTGCTGTAGTTAATCTAAAGCAATAAACTGATAATCTTAATAACCCAAGGAATTAGTGAAGCTTCTGAATATACGAAATATCTAAGCTGGTTTCTCAAAATCTGTTCTATAGAGCATTATTCCTAAAAGATGCTCTTGTAGGTTAAAGCGTTCTGTGGACAAGTAATTTGGGGAAAAGCCTTTGCCAGTATACCTATTGGCATATTAAAAGCTCTAAGAATTCTTCAGTAAAGAAACCAGTTTGAATGTATGCTTATCCAAAGATGAAATTCTTTTTATAAATTAAATACCTGTTAAGATGACATTGAATTCACTTTCAAAAGACTACAGTAGAGAGTGCCATGTCAATTTCTGGAATTTTTTTTTTTTTTTTGCAGTGTAAACTATGAAAAAGGAATTTTCTGGTATTTTGGTGACTCTGTACATTATCCTAGACTATTTGTAAACAAGCTCATAAAGACACCACTCCCATTAAGGTGCAAGTTGGAAAACTTTAGACACTGGCTTGACAATCTTAGAAATTAAGACTGTTGAGATAAAGTACTTGATTATAAATATTGTAAAGGTTATTTTAAAGTTTATATCTTTGAGGTCAAACATGTTAAATTTTGATTTTTTAAATAGCTGTAGTAACATTCGAAGGAGCAAATCCTATATTAAAAAGTTGGGTAATGTTTTTGGTGTGAATTTGGGACAGAATTGTAAACCAGTAAAGCTGAAGAGTTGCAGCAGAGCCTCTGAATCTAAGAAAGGGAAAGAAGTGCTGTTGCAAATGTAAATGCTGGCAGTGCAACTTATATACATGTAAGCCAAAATTGTTTTATAGAACAAGTGATCTATATTGTGTGATCATCATTTAGTTTAAGAAAGGCCGGAGCTGAGAGACTAGCAAATGTTTTCTCATCTGCAGTGTATCAGCAATTCTTGGGCTTCAGCTGCTGAATAGATAATAATTCTAATTGAAGATAAATTACATGAACCCACATGTGAATGATAGATATGTTATAACGTTTTGTTCCTGATGCATAAAATCAGCTGCAGTTTTTATTATTAACCCTTCCTCTTTCAGAGGCTTTGGAATCCCTGCTCTGTTCCTGCTGGTTTAAAATATGACTTTGAGGTCATAGAATTCACAAGAAAGTTTTTGATGGGTATGTTGTAGATTCTTTATACTCAGGCATTCCTTGGCCCTCTCCCCAGTGTCTTTTTTGCTCTCTTTCCTGTTTCCCCTTTTATGTCTAAAGAAGTAAAATAAATAAAATTATTTCTTTTAAATTGTTAATACTGATTGCTAGGTCACACAATTGGCCTTAGCTATCCTTGAACTGCAGAGAGAGGCAACACATGGTACATTTTCTAATCATTGACTAAGATGACTCATATCTTTATAAGCCTTATTAAGGCTAGCAAGTAAAATTTTGGAGTTTAGTTTCTAAAGTCATTGGGTGTAGTAGTCTGCCTAGAAAAAAAGATTGAATAACACAAAAATATTTTTTAGGTCACTACATAATGTGTGACTTATTTATACGGCAGGGAAAGGTATTTTAAATCAAACTCTCAATTTGGCTCTTAGCTTTTCTGTTGATGAATTCTCACTATCAGGGAATGATATGTGATACCAGCCTTAGGAATCCTGTATTCAACTATAAGTCTTTCTATTTAGCTTTTTGTATTAGTTGAATAAACTTACAGAAAATGAGTTATTAAATACAGTTCTGTTCAGCCAATAGGCACTTGATATACAGAATGGTAAATTAAAATAATTAAATTTTCTATAATATTTTGACCTGGAATATAACTCTACTGTGGTTCTCTTTCACAAGCCCATAATACGGACTGTCACTGAGGCTTAAGCTACAAAATGTGCTTTTATCTTTAGGCTGTGCCTGTGGCTTCCATAGATTTTAGTAAAATTTAAACAAAGGGTTTTTTTTGTTTGTTTGTTTGTTTTTTAACCAATGATATTACTTTAATATTGAATTAGCAGCTTATCCTGAGAATTAAATTCCTGTGTCCTTTCACAGAAGAAAATAACCAAGAGTTAACAATTAAAAAACAAAACAAAACACAAAACCCCTAATGAGTCTGTCACACTCAGAGAAATCTTTTGAAATATGTTTAAATTTGGTGCATAAAAAAGTTGGGTTTTCTTGTTCTACTTCCTTAGATGTACTGATTTCTGCCAGGTCTTTAAATGGTTTGATGTTTGGCATTCATGAGGCTGACCTTAATTTGTAACGAAAAAAGAATCCAGTGTTGGGTACATAAAAGTTTTGTCATTTCAGAAGTTTCATAATCTCTAAATAATTGCTAAGAACAATTGAATATGCTGTTAACAGTTTAAAAAATTACTGTATTCATTGTATGTTTCTTAAGGCCACTTTTAGTATATAGGTCTAAGACCCACTGCATCCTTTTGTGCCTTACTTTTCACTTTCATGCTCCTTTTAGCCATTATGGTATGTAAACATTTAAAATGGCGAGTTTATATACTTTTGTAATTTTCCTCCTGATATTTTGCAGTAGCTTAGGCCATAGGCAAAACCTGGAAATGTTTTTACTGTTTTGTTTGTATCAAGTGGCCTCATCTTGAACTTGTAGAAAAATGCAAAGAAAGTCGAGGTTTAAATAACTGTGTGGATGTGTGTGAGGTTCATGTCATGTCAGGCTGCTAACCTATATTTTACCAAAAGAAAAAGATATTTCCAAAAATATTTTTGGTGTAGACTTATTTGAAAAGAAAAATGAATTGTGTAATTTATCATATTAAATAAATCTTTAATCATTAATAACAGTGCCTCATTATTTTACTTCATCATTGCTATGGATAAAATCTGAAAGTACAAATATCTGACACTAAATTACTTGTCCCTTTTTTTTATTCATCAGTAGACTTGCCCAGAAATCAGCAAGAAAAGTCATATCCATAATGAGACTCATGAGTCATGGGGCTAGATTTAAATAAAAAAAAAAGTGACATTCCAACCATTTTGCAAAGGATCTGTTGACTGTAGAAAATTGGATACTTAGAAGTATTTCATCTTTTTTAAAAGAAACACTCCCTCTTTTATTTGAAACAAAAAGGATTAGTATCACTTCCCTCAGCAGATTTCCCTTCTTAATTATGCTACTTGAATTTTGCAGGTAGTTGCCGTTTGATTTGGAGCTAGAGCTCTGCCCTGGTATATATTAACTATGTTAGCTCACATATTTAATCTCCAAATCTCAGTCTCTTCATCTGTGAAATGGACATAGCCATACAGGATTGTGAGGATTAAATGAGATAATATATGTAAAGTGATCAACTCAATACCTGAAACAGCACTTGCTGTTAGTAACTGCTATTGTGCTCTATGTAAAACCATCCTGTACTATGTTGTAGTAGATTTAAATTAAAATATATTCATTATTCTCTATTCAGTAGAACTTTTTTGAGGAGGAATCTTCAAGGAATTTTGTTCATTCTCCAGTGGAAATTAATTTTTAAAGTATATAGTTGATTTTAGAGAACTAGATTTTTTTAGGGTTTTACTATTTGGTTTCTATGGGTCACCTTTTGTGTTGACATTTGAGAATTTTAAAAAAACATAAAAAACACGAAGTGCATTAACTGTTTTATACAAATGAAATGCCAAATCACATCCCAGAGAGAGGTTCAAAAGTTCATGCCACAATGACCTCCAGATCATTTGTGTTAACTGACGCACGTAGCTGTGGTCTGGGATTTAGCAGATTTGTATGGAGCAAGAGGGAAGTGGGTGGGAGTGGTTTTAGGCTACCTCATAGGCCTCAGGTGTTGTAGGGTGGATTCTCTGGGAAGCAGAGGCCGAGACAAAGTTCAGGAGAAAGCAGGCTGGGGCAGGAGAAGGCACCAGACTGGAATGCAGACCCCACAGCCTTGTGAGCCCAGCGGGGAGCTCTGAAGCAGAGTCTGAGAGGACTCCCACTGTGGGCAGAAATGGCCAGGCCCTTGCACATTACCTTGCTCAGAAATTAGCCAAGCGCCATCCCATGAAGAGCAAGACCTTGGCTCAAAAGCTGAGTTGGGTCCCTTGAAGGAGCTAACAGTGGGGAGGCTGTCCGCCAAGCACACTCCCTGCACTTGGGCAGCAAGTTTTTCCTTGAAAGGAGATTGGAGCAGCATGTTTCTGGGTCTGCCCCAGCAAGTAAAAATTTTGGAGCTTTATTCTAAGAGCAATGGAAAGCCACGGAATAGTTTTAATCAGACATGATGAGATTTTATACATAGTTACATAAAATATTTAATACCTATTGAAAAATTCATAAAACAAATATTTGAGTGTCTGTCATGTACCGGGTGCTATTTAGGTGCTTGGGCTACATGAGCAAACAAAGCAAAGATCCTGGCTCTGGTGGAGGGGGAGAGACAAACAACATGCCACAATAATATATAAATTATAAAATAATATATAAATATATACATCATATCACATAATTTATAAATCATTATTATAATTATAGATTTGCTCCTCGAAGTGTGGTCCACAGACCAACAGTATCAGTGTCAGTTAATTTGTTAGAACTGCAGAACCTCAGGCCTCACCCCAGATCTACTGAATTAGAGTCTGCATTTTCACAAGAACCCCAGGTAATTCTTAGGCACACTAAAATCGAGGGCCCATCCTCAATTTTAAGGCAATTGTTAGACAATGCTAAGGTATGGGGTCAGCAGTGTTAAAAAGGGTGATTGGGGTAGAACTCACTGACCAGGGGGCCACTGGAGACAGGAAGGAGGTGAGGGAGTTAGGCGAGCATGCGGGGTTTACAGATGTTCCCAGGCAGAGCACACAGTCAGAGCTAAGACCAGACTGTGCCTTTGAGGAACGTCAAGGTGGTCAGCTTGGCTGGAGCCGAGGCAGCAAGAGAAATAACAGATGAGTCCACACTCGTGTATAATAATCCCATTTCAACCCCCACTTTCTTAAGATAAGGCTGGGAGTTAGAATCCCAAATTGGATTAAGCCTAGAAAGAAGGCAGCTGCAGAAATCATTCCAGCTATACAAAGGTAACCCTTTTTTAAAATAAATGTACTGAAGGCAAGTCGAGCTACGTTGGGTGCCAGCCAGCCAGGCTTAATGACAGTGAAAGAAAGGGAGCGTGCCATTGCAAACCCAGTTTTCGGAGAAAAGGGGAGGCAGAAATGCACCCCCTGGAATCTGAGGAGGGACGCCCAGTGCCGATGTTCCAGGTGGGAAGAGTCCGCCCGATGTGGCTTCTGGGTCCCATTAGAGAGACAACTATTTTAGGAAGAACTTGGTGTTTTTTACCAGATAAAAAGCTGAGAAAGAATTGTTCCGTGCTTCCCCTTCCCGATAATCTTGGTCATAAGCAATAAATGGGTTCTTTATGCAATGAAGGCAGAGGGGACTTTTAATTAAGAAGCTGTCCTTGAAGAACTCTCCTTCCAGAAGTTAACCTGGAAGGTGAGATCCAAGAGTTCCAGGGAATACATTGGTCAATGAAACTCCCCATTTTAAACTTTTCCAGGTGAGAAAACAGATTTCGAGGTCGATTACATAAAGTCACCCAGCTAATTAGGGTCAGAAATGAGGCGGGTCTTGGAGGCTGGACCCACTTCTGGGCTCATGATAGGAGCAGGGGCAGGTCTGGAGGAGGTGGAGAAGCCCTTTGGAAGATAAAATGTTGATCCAGACAACATTTTCATGGCTTTTGGATGGAGTTTCTTTTTTCTTTCCCTGTAAAATGCCTTGATTTCTCTTTGTTCCTTCTGTTTCCCCTGCATGCCCCCACCAAGTCTCACTCTTTATCTGCCATTGCTCGGTGCCTCAAACCTTCCTATGTGGGCAGGATCTCTTGGCTGAGTGAACCCTGCTAACTTTTCTTGAGTGCCTGTAAAAATACTTTTTGGGGTTTATGTAAATAATTAGAAGCCAATGGGCCTTTTAACATTAGGAAATTCAGCATTTTCTGTTTGC
>JAQZBX010043294.1:0-21713 GCA_029593785.1 Cabassous unicinctus | reverse complement strand
AAAAAAAAAAAATTAAAAAAAAAAAAAAGAATTCCTATGCCAGAAATCCCAAAAATACTATAACTCCAACAATTTCTATTGTCCTCTTTAGACTGTTATTATTCATGAGTATGTCTTTAGCCAAAACTCATCTACTCAGCTCTTTCAAACTCCTGGACACATTGAGTGGGATGTTTTACATCATCCAAAACTAAAATATTTAAAACTAACCTCTATATCTTTCTTCTAACTTGTTCTCTTTCTCTAACTTAACCAATAAATCTGGGGATTATCTTTAAATACTTCTTTTGTAACCCACACATTGAATCAATTTCAACATTTAAAAAAAATTCTATCCTTAATCCATTTCTTTCTTTACATCCCCAATATTAAGAAGTCATCATTTCTAATTTAAATGTAAAAGTAAAATACATTCTTCCTTTCCCCAGTCTCTTTCCTTTGACTTTTTTTTCTATATATGCAGTGGGGCAATTTCTAAAGCTAAAATCATTTACTGCTGAGAGATACAATATGCTTTCACATCTTTTTGCTATTTATAAGAATCCTTTGAAGAAGTTAGTAGAGAAACTATTTTATAGATGAGAAAGCAGGGTGTTCTGACTTGCTGGTGGTCAGAAGACCAGTGAAGAATGAGAATGGATTCAAACTATGAGCACTGACACAAAATCCCAAAGTTCCATTGGCTTAGAGTATGGAAGTTCTGAAGAGGAGTGGTGGGAGGAAAGTGGGAGATTTGTCATCAGTAAATATAACCTGCCTCCACAGGAGACATATTCAACCCCTGTTAAATTTTGGTCTTTAATAAAGCATAGCCAAGGTTTGAATGACTGGTGATGATATTTTCTACTATTAATTATTATGAGACTTAAATAGGTTAATGGACCTGAATTCTAAAGACAATTGCAAAGCATTTCTCTCTTTCCCTTACATTAATTGTGGGAGGATTCTAAAGTTAGAATCATTTGACTCTAGTCTGAAATATTCTATTAACGTTATGCATTACCTGAGGTAGATGACCCAAATTTATGGAACTCATTCTCCTTGTGATTAAAATTGGGAATTTGGGGGTGATACCCAACCAGAGCCTGCCCAGCTCTCAACTTGTATGATTCCATTATTGTATTCAACCAACAGAGCATAGGAGGTAGCTGAGAGGCAACTTCTTTTTCTTCAGAATGACTCATCTTTCCGATAAATGATAAATCCTATCTAGCTCCCAAGAAGACTATTTATTTCGGTCTGATGATGTACAGTATGCATTCATTTTACCAGTAATATAAGTTTCAATAGTTAATGAGCTATGGCTATTTCTAAGAGTGATATATCTTCAGCTTTCTACAGCTTGAATGGAAGAGCACCTTGCTGTAATTGATTAAAAATAAGGCATCTCACCACTTTTCATTTCAAGCAAAGTTTTTTAAGCCTCAAATTCTAATAGGAATTGGCTCAGAATTAGAGGTATTTGTAATTGGGTGCATCACTTTTGACTCATAAAACTTATTCTAATATGAAACTGAGATTACCAAACCTCATTCCTACTTATGATAAAAAATGAGAAGTCCTGAAATTCCCAAACCCTAGGCCTTTTACTCAGCTCAATGCACACTAACCTTGTAACTGATCACCCGTAAAACTGGCTGAAATATCATTGCTCAGTCCTGCCTGAGCAGGACTGTGCCATGTTCCTTTCTCCAGTCCTTTGTTTCTTTCTTTATGCCCTCAATTTCTTGACAATGTATCTCTTCTTGGGACCAACTGAAATATTTGGCACTTCTGGTATGATCTTTGTCCTAGTCCCAATTTTGTTTTCCTAATCACCCCAGAAGTTATTCTGACTGCTTGAACCTTGCAATAGAAACTGCTGTGAGTACTGGTCAGCTTAGCTAGCTTCATGCCAGGCTGATTTCATAGCTCTATGCAAGAGGATTTGGTGATTACAACACTGAGAGAGCTTCATCCAAACTGTCTGTGTAAGTGAGATAATATATTTCAGAACATTTGTAAACTATAGGGAATGAGTGAACTGTTATTTAATTTATAAAACCTCTGACTTCACTAAATATATGCATATCAGTATATGTGCATGTGTTTGTGTATGGGCATATATGTATGTGCACATGGGCATGTACACAAGTGTGTTCACATGGGTGACTATATGTACATATCTGTGAATACATATTTATGACCTATGTATACATAGGTGCCGTGTATGTGTGTATACATGTGCATATGCTCATGCATGTGCTTGTGTGTACATTTGTATGTGCATGCTCTGTGTGTGTATATATGCATATTTGTATATTTGTTTGTATGGATGCGTATTCATAAATTTGACTATGTTTATTGGACCCTCATTGCTGATCAATAACTGCTGCCCCCTTTAACCTCACTCTTGAGCCTCTTTGGAACAGGACTGCTCATTTCATGTTCTCTGATCCCCAGGGATGAAACTCTATGTCTCCCACATTGAGACCAAAGCCAGTTTCTAAGATCATTCCTGATGGAGGGCATAAGGGCTTTTACAGAGCTCTGGTCTCATGCTCTGGGACAGAGAATTTCATGTCACTCAGATCAATGGAGTAGCTCCCTGCACATTTACGGGTCTCTTTCTAACATCAGAATTCTCACGCGTGGCAGTCCCAGCTCCTGCCAGTGGCTGCATCCTGCTCCTTGCACAGGAACCATGCTTCTCCCATCACTGCCGTGACTTGGGTGTTCCCAGCTCAGGACTCCTGGCGATCCTCCGCTCCTCAAGGATGGAATGAAGAAGTCCCTTGTGTATTTAATTGGATATTTTTAAAAATGCTGGAAATGTAGTGATTTGGTATTTTATCCCCAAACTGTCTCTATTATGTCTTGGATATTCCTTCAGGCAACTTATTCTACTGATCAGAAGACTTCCTACCTGTCTTACCCACAAAAGCCTGTTACACTTCAGGGGGTCGCCCATTGCATTGTATTTCCCTGGTGTTTTGTTTTATCTCTTCCACTAAAATGTAAGCTTCTTGTGGGCAAAGAACATGTTCTGTTCACAATTGCAAGTGCCTTGCACAATAATATGCTCACAGTAGATATTCAAAATTTATAGACGCATTAGCCAACCTTGGACTCAATTTCTTCACTCACAGTGAAATCATGATATCTCTCATCATCAGTCATACCTAGTCATGAACAGCTAAAATTATCACAACTTTTCCTTTCATACTGGAACAAACATCAGCCTTCTAAGAGTGTTCACAAACTCATCACAGTTTCTGCTACCTGAGGGCAAACATGCATTGACCAGACCTTATTCTACAAGATAAAAACTAACAACTATGTAACCCTTTATAACACAGGAAACATTTTTTGCACATATCATCGTTGAATTGTCAGAGCAACCTCATAGGATAGATTGCATTCATCGCTGTTTTATCAGCCGGGGTCCCATCAGGAGACTGAAACCACACCAATTGTTTTAACAGAAAAAAATTATATAAAGAATCATTAGCTGGGTTTTAAAGACCTAAAAAGACAAAACAAGAACACTAAAGTATCGCAGAAACAGAAATTGCAGGAAGATACGACCACCCATAAGGCTGGGGATAGAAAGAGAAAAAGGTTGGAAATCTTAAAACTTAGAAGTTTAGAGGAGGGACCCACGGAGCTGGGCCCCAGAGCTGAGGAGGGGGTTCTGGGCAGCTCGTGCTCGTATCGCTGGGGGCAGTCATTGGGCTGGCTCTGTGTTTGACGGGGACACCGCACAGTAGAATGCCTGCCCTGCTGGATGAAGAGCCTTGGCTGCACTGCTGCTGACAAACCCAGGAAGCACAAACAGGAGCAGGGAGCAAATAGAAAGGAAGGCTGCCCTGCCCTTCCTCCAGTCCTCCAGCCTTCCTCTAGCACCCACTAATGGCCCATGAGAAAATGGAGCCAGTTTTGAAAGCAGACATTGCATAGGCTGAGTCTATGTCTTTCTTCTTTAGGTACACTGTCCAGATTATTACCCCATTCCTTAGCCTCAGGACAAGTGATGTGTGCACGTGTGTGTGTGTTTGTGTGCGGTGTGTGTGTAAGTGTGGGTGCTGGGCAGTGGGTATCACAATGGTATAGAAATTAGGAGACTAGGGTTTTCAGGCCGTCTCTGCTATTGACTGACAAGGAGAACTTGAGCATGTGGCATTACCTTTCTCAGCCTCAGTTTCTGCACCTCCTGATGCAGATAATGGGTTTCTGTGGTGGTTTGAAACTGTATGTACTCCCAGAAAATCATGTTCTTATGGCTAACCCATTCCCATGGGCATAAACCTATTGTAAGTAGGACCTTTAGATGAGGTTACTTCAGGTAAGGCATGGCCCGGGGTGGGACCTAATCTTCCTATTGGTCCTTAATAAATGAGAGAGAGAGAGTGAGAGAGTGAGAGACAGCCACAGAAACAAGAAGCTGAAATCGACAAAACCCAGAAGAGAGGGGAGAGACCAGCAGATGCTGCCATATGCCTTGCGCGTGCCAGAGGAGCCAAGGCCCGCCAGCAGTTCCTATTCAGGAAGAAAGCGTGGTCTTGATGCCTTGATTTCGACATTTTTCCCAGTCTCAAAACTGTAAGTGTGTAAACTAATAAATTCCCATCGTGAAAGTCAAAGCATTTCATGGTCTATGCCTTGAGCAGCTAGCAAACTTAAACAGTTTCCTGTCTGGTGAGGTTAAACCATTCAGTGAATAAGTATTGAGAGTCCACAATAGTCAGGGCCCAGGGCTATGCAATGGGTATAAAATGATGAAAAGGAGAACCAAAGTCAGCTGGGTAAGAGGTAGCATCTAGTGTGGTTGACAGGCATTAATGAATCTGACACACAAAAGCTAGAGGATAAATTAAAAGTATAGGACCACAATTGGGCTAATTGCTTGGAAGGAAAACTCCAGGCCCAAGAAATTGTGCAGGGCAAAGAAAGCAGACTTGGAATGCAGTCAGGGAAGGCTTCTGGGGAAGGTCAAGTTTGAGCTAAAATCTACAGAATGAGTAGGAGGAATCTGGATGAGGGGCTGGGGAGAAATGCAAGGAAGCAGAGCAATCTACATGGGAAGGACAGCAAGACCCCTGTGCGGGAGGAGCATGGCCCATTCAAGGACGGGAAAGAGGGACCACAGGCTGATGCCCAGAGCAAGGTGGGTGGCAGAGAGAGGAGATCTGTACAAGATGAGCCTGGAGAGAGTGGCAGCAGCTAGAACTTCAACTTGGTAAATGTGTGAGAGCTTTGCAAACTGCAAAATACTGATAAAATGTGTGTATGCTTACTGTTCCTGGGGTAAAAAATATTGGGGTTTTTACTCTGCTATTTAGTCTCTGCTGGAAGGAAAGTCTGAAACTGCCTTGAAATGAGAATCAGGAAAATTCACAAAATTTGTGAGTATCCCCCAAATGAAAGTTGCATTAGGGAAGCTAAGGCTGTGCAGAGGGGAGAAGGCTGTCAACGTGCTGTGTACGTTCTGTCAGCAGATATTTAAAAGAGTAATAAAAATGTGGGCTTAGGTTTGATTGCCTGATCACAGCAGCTTGTTAATTAAAGGTGCAGAGAGGGGAATGATCAGAGTGGGGAAGTTTGCACCTGAGGGAGAAAGAGGATTCGTTTGCCTGAGAAATCAGATTAGTGTTCCTGGCAGCAGGCCAGCTGCAAAGGAGGCATAAGGAACATCCAGAAAACAAAGGAGAATGAAATCTGTGTCTTTCCAGGTACTCTGCGGGAGTACCGGCCTCCCCTCCACATGTCCAAGAGCAGAGAAGGAAAAAAAACAAAGCCTCCAGATTGCTCACCCCTGACATCGACTTGCTTCCCCAATATTAAATGTGTCACTTGCTAATTGCTCGTGGAGGAGATAGCTGTGTGTGGAGTGCATTTGGCGGAGAAGTGCATGTGGTTCGGGAATCGCTGACGCCACATGATTAATGAGGAAGGCTGGGATTCACTTCCACCGATGGAGCGATTTGGGCCTCGTTCCATTCTCAGGGCCCCTCTGGTTTTGGTTCCTGTCACAGCAGCCTGTGTTCCATTAATCTGAACAGCTTGGTTTCCAGAGGAGGTGTGATAGGATAGGGATGATAAGGTGGAGCTGACTGGGAGGAGATGATACATCCCAGTATTCCTACAGCAGCCTACAGCAGCCAAGAGGCGGAATGATGGAATGCCAAGCCGGAGCTGGGAGGCCAAACAGGCTGGGTTCAGAGCCCTGGCTTCTAATGAAAGACCAGTGTGACCTCAGATTAGGGCAACTTCTTGGAGCCTCGGTTTACTTATTTGTTTTAGTTTGCCAAAGGGCTGCAGATGCAAAGTACCAGAGATGCACTGGCTTTTATAAAGGGTATTTATTTGGGGTAAAAGCTTACAGTTCTAAGGCCATGAAAAGTTCAACTCGAAGCAGCATTAGAGGTCCTTGCTCACCAAAGTCAGTAGCCAGGTGGTGAAGCAAGATGGGGGGCGGCCCTGCCTGGTCTCTGCCTTCCATTCTGAGCTGCTTCTCTGAGGCTCAGCTGTTCTGCTTTCTTCCCAAGTTCAGCTACAAGATTGCATAGGGCTTGTCTCTTTATGGGCCTCCTAGATCAGTCTCGGCTGTTCCGCTCTCTTCCCAAGTTCAGCTGTGAGCTATCAGGCATATAGCAGGGCTGGTCTCCTCTTGAGCTGCTCTGTGGGCCCAGCCTCTTGGGGGCTTCGTGTTTATGCAATCTTCTCTCTCACATTGCAGAATCAGAAATATGCCTGCTCCATTTTTCCTCTGTCTGTCCATGTGAGTCAGTTTATACAGGCCCAGCAAGGGGGCGGGAACTCAACCTGAGTCACGCCTCACTGACATAGTCCAATCAAAAGCCTTAAAGTGATCTTATGAAGTAATCTAATCAAAGTCTCCTCAACTGAATTCAATGCAATCAAAGGTATCACGCCCAAAGGAATAGGTTAATTTATAAACGTAATGTTTCTCCTTTTGGGATTCATAAAATAATCTCAAACTACCACATTACTGTAAACTGAAAAGCATAAAACCTACCTGAAGGGTGTTTTATTAGAAAAATCTGATCATGCCACATCCTTGCCCAGAAGCCTCCAGTGGCTACTTATGAAATCCCAAAAATCCAAATCAGGATCTGTCAATCCCTCTGTGGTCCGAACTCAGCTCCCTTCCTCTTTACCCTTGCATGACCTGTCTTGCTTGCTCTGCCCAGCCTCAAACTGGCCTCTTTGTTGTTCCACAAATATATTTGCTGGTCTGCTAACCACCCTTCCCATTGTCCTTTTAACTGCTGTTCCCACTGCCTGGAAAGACCTTCTCCTCCCACCACCACACTTTAGTCTGTATCTGTTCAAACATCCCTTCTACAGAAAACCTTCCCTGAACTCATACACCTTTCTGTTCTTTCTCTATCCTGATACCCTGCATAATTTTTCTTTATAGCATTTGCACACCTTGCACAACCTGGTTCTTTATTTCTATCTATCTATCTATCTATCTATCTATCTATCTAATCAATTATCCATCTATCTCCACCTATCTATTAAATATCTTTCTATTTATCTAGTCATCTATCTATGTGTTCTTTCTATCTAGTTATCATTTACAGAGACCTCACTGGTTAATAAGCTCCATGACAGAAAGCATTTTGTTCATTTTATTCATTGCTGTATCCCTTCTACCCAGAACAATACCTGTTAATAATTTTCACAAATTTTGTTTAGTTAATGAATTTATTTATTAATTAATATTAAGATGAACAAAGTGAGAGTCCCATACACCCACTTTCAAGGAACTCACAGTCATTAAGGGCATCAGTCTAACAAATTAGGGCACAGGGTGATAAGAGCCATCAAGATCATCAGGTTCCATTCCCACAACTGTGTTCCCAGACATTTAAATCCCACCTCCAACATTCACTGCCTGTTCAGCCTTTGACATGACACCAAACCTCCTTGTGCTCCATTTTGTAATCTGAGGATAAACATAGTACTTTCCTTACAGTATTGTTGGCAGCACTAAGTAAGTTATTGAATGTAGAATGCTAATAACAGTGACTGCCACATAGTGAATACTTGATAAAGGTCACCTATTATCAGTAGTAGAAATAGTAGTAGGAGAAAAATATTATTATCCTCAAAGCATGCATCAGGGAACAGGGTCTGAGATTTCATTAGAGTAATGAGTTTCTGGGCTCTGGTTGCCATAAGCCTCTGATGTTAGCACAGCCAGTGTCCATCACCCACACCAGGGTGTGTGTCAAAGAAAGTTGGTAGAAGAGCCACAAAATCATAGTCTATTAGACCTGTGGTGCTTTCCTGCTGCTTAGGCTTCAGATTAGCTCCCAGGCTTCGGGCACACTAAGTCCAGGAGACATGACGGAGGGCAAAGCCTGAGAACTTTGGGGGGTGTAAAAAGCTTTCCTTGCCCTCTCTGACCCACCTTCCCCCTCACTCATCCCTCCACCACTCCCACACAGCAGAGTCCCAAAAGGAAGCAAACCAGTAGAGCGAATGTCTTTACCCTGGTTAATGAGAATGGCCCTGCCTGCCTTGCAGAGTTATGGTGAGAAGCTCACTAAACTCAGCTAAACTGTGAGGTTTTATGAAGAAGTCTGCAGGAGGGAAGGGAGCGTGTGTTGTTTGGTTTGTGGAGATTCCAGGAGGAGTGAGAACAGTGCTCTGGACCAGTCGTAACTGGCCAACCCCTACACATGCTTCTTAGCTGAGTGGACTAGCAAGGGTGGCTCATGCTCCCTGACCTCAACCTGGAATCATGGTGGCCACTCGCTGGTCTGTGGCTGAGCTGAGGATTCAAGGTCATGTACATAGAGCACTACACACAGTGCCTTGAGTATAATCAATGCCTAATAAATACTACATTTGATTACAACTAATGAATCCATCACACCAGATTTCTCAAAGTTTGCCTTACTGAGTTTCAATGACTCACTTGTAGGTGCGAGGTATTGACCACCGTGGCAGGTGGACTCAGAGCCCATCACCACCGACGAAGTTCATGTGTGAAACTGACTGGTGAATAGGCAGATCCACAGGGTTGGACAGAAATACGGCAGCTGTGCTTTCCCTTTGGCCTTGCCATTTGTGTGTGTCAGGGTGAGCAGCATAATATTTGAGTACTTGCTCTCTTTTTAGAAATGCACAACAAAACAATTGAAACAAAACCAGACTGTTGTTTTCATGTGTGGAGGGTTTAGGTAAATGACTGAAACTCTGTCAATCATAAAGCCCTTGTCTGTAAAGATGCACTGTGATGATACAGTGAACTGCGTAGAACGTTTCTGATTGCAAGGCTAGTTACTGATTGTTGTGAGCTGAGGTACCTACCTGCCTGCATTTCATTCCATAGTCAGTGAAAAACTGGATCAAATGTTAAAACTTCAAACGTTTGGCTTCAACAAACCATTCCCGCCTCCCTGCACTTAGCACAGTTCCTGGCACCTTTCAGGCCCTGAAGAAAGAATTCTGACTATATAAACGATGGTATATTTTCTTCTTATCTTTGCAAATGCATAAATCAAATAAATTGTATAAATACCCTGACTGATGCCCTGAAGTTAATGTACAGTTTATCCTCTTTTTAAGGACCTTGAGAGATTTCATCTTAGTCCTGACAATTTTAATAGTCCTCATATTCATCTGCTACATTATGAGCCATTATTACCATTTCTTAGAAGGAAATGAACACTTCTGAAGATATGAATAAACTCTTGTTCCATTTTTTCTGATTGACAGCAGGAATTTTATGTCTGGTTCTGTTTATTCATCTGGGGCTTATTATATTTTGTTCCGAAGGGAAAGGGACCTAGAAAATATCATATTCCCTCAATACCTGTACTTTTCTATATTTCTTGTGAGTCCAGTAAAAAAAAAACAATTGAAGAACTAGAACTTATTTGAAAACAAATAAATATATAACTTTAATACTATTCATGGAAAGAAAATACACAAAAACATGGTTCATTCAGTCTTCTTCCAAGTGATGTAGGCTGAGGGCTAACACCAAGAGGAGATTTATACAATAATAAAAATTATTATCATCTTTGTGTTGTCTTGATAAAATAGGGGGAATTGTCCATATTTCCTTTTAAAAAGGTGTGTAGAGGGCACAAAATGAAGAAGTTGAAAGATGGGAGGCCTTGGAGGTTGCAATCCCAGTATGTTAGCTTTTTAGCCTAAATTATGTAATTTGTACAGTAGCTCATTATGACAACTACATGAGTTGATTATAAGCAAAAACTGCTTTGAGAACTTAGAAGTTCTCTCCACATGCATATTAGCAATGGATTAGTGTTTGTTAATGATTTTTCCCAGATCCCATGTTTCATAAGACTGTTATGCCTTCTCAGAGACTTGAACCATTTATTATGATGTAATACCCTCCTTTATTTCTCATAATTTTCCTTGTTTTGGCATCTGCTTTGTTTGAAATTAATGTAGCTACTCCAGGTTTATTTTGTTTAGTGTTACTCTGGTATATCTCTCTTTATCCCGTTTCTTTTGTGTTATGTTGCTTTGTTTATTGTGGTAAAATATATATAACACAAAATTTGCCATTTTAATTGTTTTTTATGTGTAAAATTCACTGACAATATTCACAATATTGTACAACTATCACCACTATGAGCTAAATGTTTTCATCACCCTAAATGTAAGCCCTGAATCCCATTAAGCACTGACTCCCCATTCCCTGCTCTCCATCCCCTGAGAACCTCTAATCTGCTTCCTATCTCTATGAAGTTTCCTATTCTAGAAATTTCTTATAACTGGAATCACATAATATTTAACCTTTTGAATCTGGCTTATTTTACTTAGTATAATGTTTTCAAGGTTCATTCATGTTGTAGTATATATCAGAACATCATTCCTTTTAATGGCTGAATAAGACTGTATTGTATGGTTATACCATGTATTGTTGTTTTTTTGTTTTTTTAAAGATTTATTTTTATTTATTTATCCCCCGCTTGCTGCTTGTGCTGTTGTGTCCATTCGCTGCGTGTCTTCTCTGTGTCTGCTTATCTCCCCCTTGCTGTGAGGTCTTGCCGCATCAGCCCACGGCGCTGCGCGAGCCGGCCTGCCCTCACAAGGAGGCCCTGGGAAGCGAACCCGGGGCCTCTCATATGGTAAACAGGTGCTCTATCCATTGCGCCACACCCGCTTCCTGCCGTGAGGTTGCTGCATCAGCCCACCGCACCGCTCAGGCCGGTGTGCCCTCACAAGGAGGCCTCGGGATGCGAACCCGGGCCCCCCACATGGTAAACGGGGGCTCTATCCACTTAGCCACACCCACTTCCTATACCATGTATTGTTTAACCATCTATCCAACAATAGAAACTTAGGTTGCTTCCACCTTTTGTCTATTGTGAATAATGTTAATATGAATATTCACATAAAAGTATTTGAGTCCCCGTTTTCAGTTCGTTTGGGTATATACCTAAGAGTGGAATTGTTGGGTCATATGGTAAGGCTTCATTGAACTTTGTAGAAACCAACAAATTATTTTCTACAGTGTCTTTGCCATTTTGCATACCCACCAACAATGTACAAGGGTTCCAATTTCTCCACATCCTTGCCAACATTTTATTTCTCATTATTGTGATTTCAGTCATTCTAGTAGGTGTGATGGAGGTACCTTATTATGGCTCTGAATTGCCTTTACCTAATGACTAATTACGTTGAGCATCTTTTCAAATGTTTTTTGGCCATTGGCATATCTTCTTTGGAGAAACATCTTTGTAAGACCTTTGCCATTTTCTAATGGAATTGTTTGTCATTTTCTTGTTGAGTTTTAAGAGTTCTTTTTATTTTATGGATACTAAATCTTTATCAGATGTTTGATTTGCATATATTTTCTCATTCTGTATTTTCTCTTTTTAATCCATTGAAAGTGTCCTTAGATGCACCTTTTTTTTTTATTTATTTAATGAAGTCCATTTTTAAAATATTTTTTTCTTTTGTTACCTTGGTTTTGCTCTAACATTTAAGAGATCATTTCATAATTCAGAGTCTTTAAGATTTGTGTCTTTGTTTTCTTGTAAGCATTTTATAGTTTCGGCTCTTAAATTTAGGAATTATTCAATTTTAATTTAATTTTTTGTATAGTATGAGTTAAAGGTCTAACTTCATTCTTTCTCAGGTAGATACTCAGTTTCCTCAGCACCATTTGTTGACGATACTATTCTTTCCCCCATGAAATCAATTGATCATAGATGTGAAGGTTTATTTATGGTCTCAATTCTATTCCATTGGTCTAGTTGTCCATTCTGATGCCAGTAGCACACTGTTTTGATTACTGTAGATTTTTAGTAAATTTTGAAATAGTAAAGTGGAATTCTGCCAACTTTGTTCTTTTTCAAGATTGTTTTGGCTATTCAGAGTTCCTTGAAATTCCATGTAAATTTTAGGATGAGTTTTTCCATTTCTGCAAAATGCCTTTGGATATGTTATAGGTATTTCATTGAATACGTAGGTCATTTTGGTTATTGTATTAGTCAGCCAAAGGGGTGCTGATGCAAAATACCAGAAATCTGTTGGCTTTTATGAAGGGTATTTACTGGGGGTAGAAGCTTACAGTTACCAGGCCATAAAGCATAAGTTACTTCCCTCACCAAAGTCTGTGAAGGTTCAGGCTTCCTGGGTTTCTGTCTTCCTGGGGCTTGATTCTCTCCAGGTTCAGCTGCTTGTCCTCTCCACAAGGCCAGCTGTAGACTATCAGATGAATGGCTGGTCTCTTTTCCCTCGGGGCCTTCTCTCCTTCCTCATAACCAAGCTCCTCTGTGTGCTTACTTCCCAGGGCTCCAGCTCAAAAACTTTGTATCAGAACTCCAACTCTGTCCTTTGCCATGTCTTGGTGGGTGGGGACTCAATGCCCTACTGATGTGGCCCAATCAAAGCCATAATCATAATTTAATCACACCCAGAGGAACAGACTCGTTTACAAACATAATCCAATATCTATTTTTGGAATAATGGCAATCTGCTACAGTTAGTATGGACATCTTAATAGTAAGTCTTCCAATCCATGAATAGAGGATGTCTTTCTAATTACTTTGGCCTTCTTTAATTTTTTTCAGCAATGTTTTGTAATTTTCAAAGTACAGTTTTGAGTATCATATTATATCCCTTTATTTTTAAGCTATGTCTTATATTTGACATAGGTTTTTTTGTAGACAACATATAGTTGAATCTCTTCTTTAAAAAATCCTTTCTATCTCTGTCTTTTAATTTTAAATAAAATGATTATTTATACTGTTAGAGTAATATCAACCATCTTTGTGACTGTTTTCCCTTCATTGCATCGTATCTTTTGCTTCTCACCTTTTTCCTGCTTTCTCTGGTTTTAATAGAGCATTTTATGTGATTTATTTGTATCTCTTCTCTAGTATATCTTTTGGCATAGTTTTAGTGGTTTTGCTAGAGTTTTCAATACATGTTTTTAGTAAATCTAAGTCTACCTTCAAATAATACTATGCCACTTCATGTTTAGTACATGTACCTTATATCAGTGTTCCCAATTCCTCCCGTCTATCACTTATGATATGGCTGTCATTCATTTTACTTATCCATATGCTATAATCACCTAGTACATTGCTGCTGTTATTACTTTAAAAATAGCTATATTTTAGAACAATTAATAAGGAGAAAAGTTCCAAGATTTTATTTCACACTAACATATTCATTCTCTGACACTCATTCTTTCTTTTTCCAATGCAGATTGGTGTTTCTGACCCATTTTCCTTCTCTCTAAAGAACTTCTTTTAATATTTCTTGAAGGACAGGTCTACTGGTAAAGAGTTCCCTTAGTTTTTATTTGTCCAACAAAACCTTTATTTCTCGTTCACTTCTCAATGATAATTTCACTGAATATAGAATTCTAGGTGGTTGTTTTTCTGCTTCCAATAGTTTAAATATTTAGTCCACTCTTCTGAAGAAAAGCCCATGGTAATTCTTATCCTTGTCTCTCTAGGTAATGTTTTTGCATGTGTGTGTGTGTGTGTGTGTGTGTGTGTGTATGTGTTCCCTCCCATCTGGCTTCTTACAAGGTTTTCTATTTGTCTTTGGTTTCCTGCAATTAGAATACGATATACATAGGTATGATATTTTTTTGGTGTTTAACCTATCTTCAATCTCACTGATTCTTTCTTCAGTGGTGTGCAATCTACTGATGAGCCTTTCAAAGGAATTCTTCATTTCTTTTACAGTGTTTTGATTTCTAGTATTTCCCTTTGATTCTTTCTTAGAATTGCCACTTCTTTTCTTATATTTCTTCAGCTATTCCTGCATGTTATCAGCTTTTTCCATTAGATTCCTTAGCATATTAATCATGGCAATTTTAAATCCCATATCAATTATTATAGCATCTGCATCACATATGTGTTTGGTTCTGGTATTTGCTTTGTCTCTTAAGACTGTTTTTAGGTTGTTGCCATTTCTTGGCTTTTGGTATGCTTGTAATTTTTTGTTGAAGGCTGAACATACTGTATCAGATATTAGGAACTAAGAAAAACAGAATTTCAATGTTATATTTTATGTTAATATGGCTAGAAATTGGGCTGCATTTAATTTTTTCTGTAGCTGAGGTGCCAGAGGCTTCAAATGATTCTATTGTCCTTGTTTTTGTCTCCCATTTGATGTCAGATTTCCCTAAGTATTCCTCCTAAGATGGCATCTGCATCTTTCAGCTGCCATCCTCTGTGATTATATTGGATCTCTGTTGGTATGGAGGTAAGTCGAGGTAGGAAGGGAAGTGTTCTGTAATCTTTTGATTAAATCTTTGTGCTTAGTGGACCTGAGCTGTGGCCTTTACAAGTGTTTCTTAACTTTTTTCCACTCTTACATGAGATGGGACATCTAGAGCAGGGTAGAGTGGGAGAAATACCCTTTCTTCAGATGGGAAAATGCTGTGCTAAATCTTTTATGCCGCAGTATAGGACTGTGTTAAATAAAACACATATGTGTATTTCACAAGCATTACTCTTCCCCTCCTTCTGTCAGTCCCAAAAGGGAATCTCTCTGGGATGTTCACCACTAGAACTTACCAGGATTCCTCTTGATAAAACACATAAAAGTGTAGTGTCCTCCCTAAGACTGTGGCCTACAGAGTTTTTCTAGTCCACATTCAGCCTCTAGCAATTTTTTAAAATTCCCCTTTAAAGTTTTCTAACAGTTTATGTCTCCAGCACCTTCTGTGACTTTGGATTATTCTGTGTCTCCAGATTTCGGGGGGGCATTTTGAACTGAAAACTCAGTTCTCTGGTAGGTACAAGGAGAGCTGATTATTAACAGCTTTTTAGCTTTTTCTTATAAGGACAGGAGTGACAAATTCCAAGCTCTTCAGATGCTGGAATTGTTGGAAGTGTGTAGTATGTCTGTTATAGCTAAATAAGCTATTAACTTTAAAAATGCAATCAATAGAAAACAGTTATGAACACATTTGCTTTAGATCAACTTTATCAATAATCTCTTTAATTGAAAATTGTTCTTGTTTCATTATCTTTATTTATGTTTTTACAGTCACGTGACTGCTTTTTGGCAGGTCATACTGATTTTCCATTTAAAGTGGTCACATAATGTTTACCTTTTTAATAATAGCATTTAAATCAAATGTGAATTTAATTTTAAAAAATTAACTCAAATGTGAGTTAAATAAGATAAAGTATAATTAAGATAATATCGTACAGATAGTGCATGGGTTTCTCAAACTTGAAAAGTCATCATCCACACCATGCCAGCCTCTCCTGCTTGACTAACCTTGTGACCCTGCCTGCCTGGACTATTTCCTAGAATCCCATCCACTTAGAACATCTACTCAGAGAACAGGGAAGTCTTAACCCAGCTGGGACATCGTCAGATCTGGCAAGGCAGTTGTATAATTCACCAGTGTTAAAGAATTGTTGTTATACACCTGCCAAGGCTTCTAGGGCAAACTGTGGATGACACCTGGAGGTACCTTCTGGGACATAGAAGCATAAGGTTAACAAGATTGAGACCGCCCTTTCTTCTCTCTTGTAAAAGACCCCTAGTCTCTTGCCTAAGGGTTGAAGACATAAGCAGTGACATAATTTTCAGTTTGCCTTTAATATCCCAATATTAGACAAAAATGTCTTCCTATTACACTAAAATCTCACCTGTAAGTTCTCAGAAGGGCACAGACCTGCTGGCATTTTGGATATCATGTGCTCTAGCAAACCCTGTGGGAACAATAAGGCGCAGTACGATGAAAGGTGCTCACCAAGCTGAGGAAATGTTCATGAAGCACCTTATATTTTGCTGGTCAAGAAAGCAACATTAACTTTAGGCAGTCTTTCTCCTGGATTAATAAAATAATAAGATATGTGGAAAACAAATTCTATTATGAATTTGGATGCTGAAGGTGTCATATTCCAAGAGGGCATGTTGCCACTTAAGATAATTACTTGAACGGAACTTCACACGTATGAATTGAACAATTGGCATGGTTAGGCTTGGGTAGGGGGTATCTCCTAGAATATATCAGCTCAAGTTTAGAGGAAAATTGTACAATAAGACAATATACAGGTATAAGGAATTTCATGTTGTAGTCAGAGTGTAAAAGCTGAAGATTTAGGTCCAATGGGAGAAAGTGCTAACTGTACAAACTCAGACTGGATTCAATGGGTTATGCAGAAAGGCTCTGGATGGAGTCAGAATTACAGAAAGGGAAAGAACAGACACCAATAATACACATGTTCTCTGCCACAGAGCAACGTGGTAATTTCTAAAGTAGTGGGTTCTGGGCTCTGGAAATACAAATTTCAAAATCAAGCAGGAAAGCATAGATTTTAATCTGAGTTCTGACAAACAGCTGATTATCACCAGTGTCACCGAGCAGGCCAGCAGGCTGGGTTCTAAGGCCAGCTTTGACCTCATCAGACCTTCATTTCTGGGAGCTGGATCCCATATCTGCTTTTGCTAAGTTGCCATCTCACTTTTGAGCCACATCCTCATAACCTACTATGTCTAAGTGGGGATTCAGTTTTCTGCCTCAGAGCAGAAATCAGGCAAGAAGGGCCTGTTTGAGCAAACCTACCATTCTCCAGCTTCCTTCTCTCTATCTTCAAGCCTAATTATCTTACATTAAATGTGAAAAGCAAGAAACCCCATTTGTCAATGACATTGTTCAGCATGGTTTACCCAGAAACTCTAACTTCTAAGAGTATGCACAATATATAAAGAAATTTGTCTTAATAAGTCTTCATGGCTTGGAAAGTGCCTAGAGAAGGGTGTAACTTTAAGTTTTGCCAATCCTTGAACAAACCCCATTCCACTTTGAGTATATTATAGAAATAATTATAAGCCACCATTCTTTGAGGAAGCACCTTGTGCCCAAATGGCATTATGTGTGTCACACACATTTTCTCATTTAATTTTCATACCACCAATTTAGGCTGGCTTGAAGAACTAAGGTAACTTGCTCAAAATTACACAGCCTGTAAGTGTCAAAGGCAGAAGTTGCATCTATGAAGTATAGCCTGATTTTGAATAATTCCCCCATGCGGCCTCTCTGCAATGAGGAGCTTCAGTCCCTGCAATGCACTGCTGTTTATACTGGACAGCCTCTCTGTCCATGCTTCCAGAAGAGAATCACTCAATTATGTTTCCAGCCCAATTGCCAGGAGTCTTCTGCAATATAAACTGAGGAAGAGCCCGGTGCTCAAGGATTGGAAAAGGGAGTCATTTCCCCAAAATATCTTTGACCATTTGGAAGCAAAGCATTTATCTTCCTCTTTTCAGGTGCCAAATATACACTGTATTTTATTTTTGGAACTCATTTTCAAATCCTGGCCCAGAGAGACATGGCAGGGGCTCAAACTCACACTGGGGGACGAGGGTGTGAGGGATCCAGACATAACCTGGGAATTACATGTAGCCCAATGTTGCTAGAGTGCCGGGTAATGCTTGTTTGTTTGTTTATTTATTATAACATTATCTGGACCCTTTCACACACTGAATACAAACTCCATGAACATAGGTATCTCACTACTTACTAGCTGCTACAACATGAACCCCTCCCCCCAGGTCAGAAAAAAGCCTGGCACAAAATAAGTGCTCAAGATAACTATAAAATAAATGAACAAAAGCACAAGGGCAATAAGGATGGAAATGTATTTCCTAGGGGTTGGATAACAAAAGTTTTACTGCCAAGATGAAGGCTTTGTAAATAATCATATATATAAATAGCTTTTGACTGAAAAGTGAAATGGGATGATGAGATGGCTTTGTAACATGTCCCTTCTTGTAGGTTCCTGGCTAGAGTAGGGCACGAGGGAGATTCTTGAAAGATTTTTGCTGATCTGCTGACTCACCTCATTGGTGTGAAGCAACATCTGGGCTTGTGATTGCTCAACCTTCCCTAAATTCTCCTTCTGATTGTTTTTGTTTGTTTGTTTGCTTGTTTGTTTTTTCTTGACTCCTGGGCCAGAAATGTATGTCTAGCTTCATGACAAAGAGTCCTGACTTCTACAGGAAACCCAAATCACCAGGGCTCTCTGTGTGAGGCTCCATATCGTGCTCATGACTTCAAATTGTAGGAAAACCATCTATAGAGAGGACTGATTAATCAGCTCCACAATTGCACTTAACAAATGTGTGTGTGTGTGTATGTGTGTGGATACTGGTTCAGATTCTCTAGTTGATCTGATAGGCATGATTGGTGTAGGTATCCAAAAAACAATCTGCAACAATATTGAACATAAATGGAGAGGGAGATAATTCTAGAAGGTGGGCTTTCAGGTGCCACATAAGAACATTAAACAGATAAGTGAAGCACTTTTGCAGTGCTAGGTATGGCACTCAAAACCAGATGTAGAGCACTGAATATAATATGGCCCCGGCCTGGCATCAGAATATGCAATGCATGGGATGACGATAAACTAGCATGATCACAGGACATGCCAGATAACTACTGATAGAACAAAGACTGATGAAGATACCCAGTCACAAGGCCATGGAAGTGAAAGCTGAGAGATGATGAGAAAATCTAGAAAAATTATATAAGGCTTTCTTCTCATAGAAAATTAAGGATGAAACTTTGAAGATTATAGGAAATGTATAGTCCTAGTTTATATAAGACACTGAGGTACAAGGAAGGTGAATGCTTGGTCCTTTGCAGCTGCCTATGGTCTTACACCTGCCTTCCTGAGTAGGGGCCTGGGATCATGAAAGAAAAATCAAAAGAGCCATGCCCTTTGGAGATGCACCTAAGTGTTATGAATCAGGTAAGACTGGTAGGGGTTCATAAACATTAATTGGGCACCTCCTATCACCATGTCTTCCTGTAGGCAGTGCTACTCTCAGTTACAGGGCCACAAATACATGCCAGGAATTCAGTGGTTTAGGGGCTGGACACATTGGGGCATGTTGCAATGGAGGTATATAATCTATTACGCAGATAATCATCAATAACTAAGAGAAAAGGGCCATCTCAATCTGTCTAGACTCAAGAAACAAAGAAAGAAATGCAACAATCCCTTTCTTTCCTTCTGGTCCTCGGAAACACACCCTGATGTGTGTGTATCAGGGTAGGGACATATCTGTTATGTCCTCTGCCCCCATTCAGACATTGCTAAGCCTTTTCTATTTCCCTTATCTTGTGGTCTATCATCTCTGTGCTTAGAGTTCCAACATCCATCTTTCTAAGACCATATTTCTACTCTCTCACGACCTCTTGTGTCTTCTTCCCAAGAATGTTCCTAAGTTTTTTCTCCTTTATAAAGTCACAGATAACTTCTTGCAATGATTAAGTATTATGTGATCCTGAACACAAAGTCTCTTGGGGTTGCTTTCTAAGATTCAGGAGATTTGGGATGCCAGCTTTTTTGTAATGTACATTACATGCAGGGCATCTTACTAAGTGGGGGGCACAGGTTATTTCATCTTTTCTTTGGTATAACATTATGAAGTAAGGACAATTATTTTTATTCTACAGATGAAGCAGGGGTTAAAGAATTGACCCAAAGTTTCCCAGGTGCCAAATGGCAGAAGCTCTTGGATCTATTTATCCAATTCAAAAGTCAGACCATTGTTTTGATACCCTCACTTAATATATATATATATATATTTGTTTTTCTAAATGACTACCCAACTAGAGTGTACATTTCTTAAAAATTCAATCTTCTGCACTTCAGTGATGTGGGAAGTCAGTAACTTCTGTAATCTTATGACAACTTGTCTTGACATCTGTATTTCTCAGGCTCTACCTACTTTGAAAAGAAAAAAAAACCTGCCGCCTTCCTCAAATGTCCCCTACATAACCTTGGGAGTCTCCAGGGAGGTAGTTTGTGTATTTTTAATTAAGCCTCCTCTGGTACCCCAGGTTATCTACCATTGTCCTCATCATCTACCCTCTCATTTTGATGAGACTTCGTGCACTATCATGCATGGCATGATGTCAGGAAAGTAATGCCCATGGAGGCAATTCTGCATCATACCAATGGTGTTTGGTGATGTCTGCATGTAGCCTGCATCAAGGACTCTTGAATTAGTGCTCAAGTGGGCAAAGTAGTGCAACACCCTTAGGTTCTTCATAAACATATATCCCAGGCAGTCCCACCTGAACAAGTCTTCCATTCATCTTCTGAATCTCAGGGTAAATAGAGAGCAAGGGTCCCAATTTCCAGACTAAAAGATTGGATTATGACACTAAGCTGTATATTAATAAGTGCTAAACTGGGTGATTATGGTGAAGATAATCACAACTCTTCAGACATTTCCTGAGCAAATAGTAAATGTCAAATCATTCAGGTTTGATGATTTTACATAGCCATCCTATTTAATCCATGCTAAAATGATGAAATAGGTCATGCATTATGTCTTTAACAGATAAGGCAACGGAAAAGTTACTTCTGGAAGCAATTTGAACTGAGCACACAGAATGCCACACAAATGAGTGGTACAGCCCAGACTCAACCCCGTTACTCCATGTCTAAAAGTATTTTCCCACTATACTATGTTGTAGTATTTAAAAAGAAGTTGGTGAGTAAATAAAGTTCTTTGAATATAGTTTGGCGATGGCAGTAACTGAATTTGGTCTTGAAGCTGGTCTAGGATTTGGATAATTGGATAGAATCTAAATAAATGATACTCTAAAAGTACTGAATCAGATACTTAGATATGGGAAAGATTGCTTAGTCACAAATTGGCAGATGCATGAGTCCAAGACAGGACTCTGGTTTCCAACTTTTATTCCAGCCTTCTTTTGCCAACTTGCACTGCCTGGTGATCTGTCTCCTTGACCGGACAGGGTTTCAGGGGAATACAGTGAAACATTGTCATTTCATTTTTGCAATAGTAAAAACATGTGAATTTTAAATGTATTCTTTATCTCTTTCTACCAGAGTCATCCAAAGTGTTCATTTTTAATTAAGGCTGAATTTTTTATCCACAATCTTAATGCATTTATTATAATGCTTTATAATACTGGCTAATTTAATCAAATGCATATCATGTGGTCTTCTAAGAACTATTCATGAATGATCTCATTTTCCCCAACACACTTATAAGGAAAGTCACTTCATCTCTCCAGGGCTTGACTTTCTCAACTGTAAAATGGAATAACAATAATATTTAGTAGGGTTGTTGTGAGGATTCAAGGCTATATTGAATTTAAAGGGCTGGACACATTGCTTGGCACTTCATAAACTCACAACATATTTTAGATGGAATTATGGTTATGATTAAAACTTTGAGGTCCTAAA